>SRMA01027573.1:0-107987 GCA_007224835.1 Danionella cerebrum | reverse complement strand
CTTCTGACAAAATTTCTGTCAGCTACTCGTCCTAGCCCGTTCGAGCTACAGCCACGAAACGTGCCACGGTCGTCCAAGCTGTTCCCACTCGGGTTGCTATGTCTTTTCGGACCGATTTGACCAGTGGTTTCCGTAAAAATCGCGAATTTCGGCCCAAAAATCGCCCAAGTCATTCCCTATGGGAGCCCTAGAGTGGTGATGTCATCTCTCACTCTAACTTTGAGCAAGCTCAGTCTTGTTGCTACTTGCACTGTTTTCTCAACTAAAAATTAACCTTAACACACACATTTTATATCTAAATGGTAGAGATTTTTGTCCTCTTTCAGTTGGTGCTGTTTTCATTTTTTAAAAAACACACGGTTTTTACTCCAGGTGGCCTAAACCACAAGGAGTGCACATAATTGCTCCATTCCCCTCCATTCAAAAAATCTGGTGGACTCTGTTTAAAATCTCAATCGCAGGCTATTTTTAACTCGCCATAAATCATTCAAATTTTATCACAGCTTCACACAATTTACACCATTCTCTTCCTTAAAATCTTGGGATTCTAACAGTAAAAGAAATATTCCAATACCTCTGGTCATTCTTTCGTAATCCTTATTTGTTTGAGGGTATGGATTTCTCTGAAATGAGCAGCTGCACAGAATCAAATGAAGGCTATTTGTAGCTCGCCATAATTTTTTTATTTCTAATCACACCTTCACAAAAAATTACAGCATTCTCTTCGTTAGGGTCTTCTGCTTCTGACAAAGAAAGAATCATTTCGATATGTCTTACGGTTCTTCTATAATCTTTATTTGTTTGAGGCATGGAAATCGGATTCTCTCCAGCAGATTTGCCATCGTTTAAAAATCTGACAGTTGAATTTCCAGCTGCAGCTGACTCGTTTGAAAATCTGGCAGTTGATAACTCCAGCAGGTGCAGCTGATTTCAAATAAGTAGGTCAAAGGTGTCTCATTGACCTTCAATGGCCCATTGAAATGAATGGAGCATGAACCCCATAGATCCTAATGTAAAAGAGCTTCTGTAATTGATTGACACTGGAAAGTCATACAAGCATTAAGGAAGCAAATTACCTATCCAGCCCATCATTGCTTGTGAATTAACATAAATTAATTAAGCCACACCCACTTTTTGACATAACTTTCAATGTCAAATATCTTCTAAACGGAACACAGTAGAGACATGGGGGTTGCTTTATATTATTCTAAATGAAAGTAGATTACAACATGATGTCACTAACTCCTCCATAGCAACCAAATTGTTTACCATAGCAACTATATAGCCACATCTCTATCTTAGCTTAGGAAAATGCTAGAGACTTGGGGGCTGGTAAGTTCACCCATACTGACAGCTGAAACATATTATGTTAATGACACCTCCATAGCAACCAGACTGGTTACCATAGCAACCAATATGGCATGTCTCTATCTCAGCTTAGGAAAATCATAAAGAGATGGGGGTTGCTGCATTTTACCCGTATAGATATGGGGAGCAATATATTAGGTCAGCGACCCCTCCATAGCAACCAAACTGGTTACCATAGCAACCAATATGGCGCAGCTCTATCTCAGCTTTTGAAAGTCATAGAGACATGGGGGTTGATGTATTGACATGGGGAACAATGTGTTAGGGTCACTGACCCCTCCATAGCAACCAGACTGGTTACCATAGCAACCAATTTTGCATGTACCTATCTCAGCTCAGGAAAATCATAGAGACATGGGGGTTGCTGTAATTTACTCGTATTCATATAGGGAACAATATATTAGGTCAGCGACCCCTCCATAGCAACCACACTGTTACCATAGCAACCAATATGGCGTATCTCTATCTCAGCTTACGAAAGTCATAGAGACATGGGGGTTGGTGTATTTTACTCGTGTTGACATGGGGAACAATATGTTAGGTCACTGACACCTCCATAGCAACCAGACTGGTTACCATAGCAACCAATATTGCATGTACCTATCTCAGCTTATGAGAGTCATAGAGACATGGGGGTTGGATTATGTTATTGTTGCGGAATTGACAACATTTAAAAAAATAGGTATTAACGGTACCAATGCAAGCCAACATCGAAGTTTGCATGCAAACTTTAAAATCTAGTTATTCTTCTTCTCTTTTCTTCTGACAAAAATTCTCAACACTACTCCTCCTAGCCCGTTCGAGCTACAGCCACGAAACTTTCAACACACCTAAAAGCTGTTATGTAGTTTGTTGCTATATCTCTTCGGACCGATTTGATCAGCGGTTTCCGTAAAAATCGCGAATTTCGGCCCAAAAATCGCCCAAGTCATTCCCTATGGGGGCCCTAGAGTGGTGATGTCATCGCTCACTCTAACTTTGAGCAAGCTCAGTCTTGTTGATACTTGTACTGTTTTCTCAACTAAAAATTAACCTTTACACACACATTTTATATCTAAATGGTAGAGATTTTGGTCCTCTTTCAGTTGGTGCTGTTTTCATTTTTAAAAAACACACGGTTTTTACTCCAGGTGGCCTAAACCAAAAGGAGTGCACTTAATTGCTCCATTCACCTCCATTCAAAAATTCTGGTGGATTCTGTTTAAAATCTCAATCGCAGGCTATTTTAACTCGCCATAAATCATTCAAACTTTATCACAGCTTCACAAAATTTACACCATTCTCTTCCTTAAAATCTTGGGATTCTAACAGTAAAGGAAATATTTCAATACCTCTGTTCATTCTTTCGTAATGTTTATTTGTTTGAGGGTATGGATTTCTCTAAAATGAGCAGTTGCACAGAATCAAATGAAGGCTATTTGTAGCTCGCCATAATTTTTTTATTTCTAATCACACCTTCACAAAAATTACAGCATTCTCTTCGTTAGGGTCTTCTGCTTCTTACAAAGAAAGAATCATTTCGATATGTCTTACGGTTCTTCTATAATCTTTATTTGTTTGAGGCATGGAAATCGGATTTTCTCCAGCAGATTTGCCATCGTTTGAAAATCTGACAGTTGAGTCAGCTGACTCGTTTGAAAATCTGGCAGTTGATAACTCCAGGTGCAAGCTGATTTCAAATAAGTAGGTCAGAGGTGTCTCATTGACTTTCAATGGCCCATTGAAATGAATGGAGCATGAACCCCATTGATCCTAATGTAAAAGAGCTTCTGTAATTGATTGACACTGGAAAGTCATACAAGCATTAAGGAAGCAAATTACTTATCCAGCCCATCATTGCTTGTGAATTAACATAAATGAATTAAGCCACACCCCCTTTTTGACATAACTTTCAATGTCAAATATCTTCTAAACGGAACACAGTAGAGACATTGGGGTTGCTTTATATTATTCTAAATGAAAAGTAGATTACAACATGATGTCACTAACTCCTCCATAGCAACCCAATTGTTTACCATAGCAACCATATAGCCACCTCTCTATCTTAGCTTAGGAAAATGCTAGAGACTTGGGGGCTGGTAAGCTTCACCCATACTGACAGCTGAAACATATTATGTTAATGACACCACCATAGCAACCAGACTGGTTACCATAGTAACCAATATGGCATGTCTCTATCTCAGCTTAGGAAAATCATAGAGAGATGGGGGTTGCTGTATTTTACCCGTATAGATATGGGGAGCAATATATTAGGTCAGCGACCCCTCCATAGCAACCAAACTGGTTACCATAGCAACCAATATGGCGCAGCTCTATCTCAGCTTTGGAAAGTCATAGAGACATGGGGGTTGCTGTATTGACATGGGGAACAATGTGCTAGGTCACTGACCCCTCCATAGCAACCAGACTGGTTACCATAGCAACCAATTTTGCATGTACCCATCTCAGCTCAGGAAAATCATAGAGACATGGGGGTTGCTGTAATTTACTCGTATTCATATAGGGAACAATATATTAGGTCAGCGAACCCTCCATAGCAACCACACTGTTACCATAGCAACCAATATGGCGTATCTCTATCTCAGCTTACGAAAGTCATAGAGACATGGGGTTGGTGTATTTTACTCGTGTTGACATGGGGAACAATATGTTAGGTCACTGACCCCTCCATAACAACCAGACTGGTTACCATAGCAACCAATTTTGCATGTACCTATCTCAGCTTATGAGAATCATAGAGACATGAGGGTTGGATTATGTTATTGTTGCGGAATTGACAACATTTTTAAAAAAAAGGTATTAACGGTACCAACGCAAGCCAACATCGAAGTTTGCGTGCAAACTTTAAAATCTAGTTATTATGTTGGCTTGCAGAGCCAACATATTGTTATCTCTCTTAAACTTATTATTATTCTTCTCTTTTCTTCTTCCAAAAATTCTTAACACTACTCCTCCTAGCCGTTCGAGCTACAGCCACGAAACTTTCCACGGTCGTCCAAGCTGTTCCCACTCGAGTTGCTATATCTCATCGGACCGATTCGACCAGCGGTTTCCGTAAAAATCGCGAATTTCGGGCCAAAAATCGCCCAAGTCATTCCCTATGGGGGCCCTAGAGTGGTGATGTCATCGCTCACTCTAACTTTGAGCAAGCTCAGTCTTGTTGCTACTTGCACTGTTTTCTCAACTAAAATTAACCTTTACACACACATTTTATACCTAAATGGTAGAGATTTTTGTCCTCTTTCAGTTGGTGCTGTTTTCATTTAAAAAAAACACACGGTTTTTACTCCAGGTGGCCTAAACCACAAGGAGTGCACATAATTGCTCCATTCACCTCCATTCAAAAATTCTGGTGGATTCTGTTTAAAATCTCAATCGCAGGCTATTTTTAACTCGCCATAAATCATTCAAACTTCATCACAGCTTCACAAAATTTACACCATTCTCTTCCTTAAAATCTTGGGATTCTAACAGTAAAAGAAATATTTCAATACCTCTGTTCATTCTGTCGTAATCCTTATTTGTTTGAGGGTATGGATTTCTCTGAAATGAGCAGTTGCACAGAATCAAATGAAGGTTATTTGTAGCTCGCCATAACTTTTTTATTTCTAATCACACCTTCACAAAAATTACAGCATTCTCTTCGCTAGGGTCTTCTGCTTCTTACAAAGAAAGAATCATTTCGATATGTCTTACGGTTCTTCTATAATCTTTATCTGTTTGAGGCATGGAAATCGGATTTTCTCCAGCAGATTTGCCATCGTTTGAAAATCTGAGAGTTGAGTCAGCTGACTCGTTTGAAAATCTGGCAGTTGATAACTCCAGGTGCAAGCTGATTTCAAATAAGCAGGTCAAAGGTGTCTCATTGACTTTCAATGGCCCATTGAAATGAATGGAGCATGAACCCCATAGATCCTAATGTAAAGAGCTTCTGTAATTGATTGACACTGGAAAGTCATACAAGCATTAAGGAAGCAACTTACTTATCCAGCCCATCATTGCTTGTGAATTAACATAAATTAATTAAGCCACACCCACTTTTGACATAACTTTCAAAGTCAAATATCTTCTGAACGGAACACAGTAGAGACATGGGGGTTGCTTTATATTAGTCTAAATGGAAAGTAGATTACAACATGATGTCACTAACTCCATAGCAACCAAATTGTTTACCATAGTAACTATATTGCCACATCTCTATCTTAGCTTAGGAAAATGCTAGAGACTTGGGGGCTGGTAAGCTTCACCCATACTGACAGCTGAAGCATATTATGTTAATGACACCTCCATAGCAACCAGACTGGTTACCATAGCAACCAATATGGCATGTCTCTATCTCAGCTTAGGAAAATCATAGAGAGATGGGGGTTGCTGTATTTTACCCGTATAGATATGGGGAGCAATATATTAGGTCAGCGACCCCTCCATAGCAACCAAACTGGTTACCATAGCAACCAATATGGCGCAGCTCTATCTCAGCTCAGGAAAATAATAGAGACATGGGGGTTGATGTATTTTACTCGTATTGACATGGGGAACAATATGTTAGGTCACTGACCCCTCCATAGCAACCAGACAGGTTACCATAGCTACCAAAATGGCGCATCTCTATCTCAGATTAGGAAAGTCATAGAGACATGGGGGTTGATGTATTTTACTCGTATTGACATGGGGAACAATGTGTTAGGTCACTGACCCCTCCATAGCAACCAGACTGGTTACCATAGCAACCAATTTTGCGTGTACCTATCTCAGCTTATGAGAATCATAGAGACATGGGGGTTGGATTATGTTATTGTTGCGGAATTGACAACATTTTAAAAAATAGATATTAACGGCACCAACGCAAGCCAACATCGAAGTTTGCGTGCAAACTTTAAAATCTGGTTATTATTCTTCTTCCATTTCCGCCGCGAAGTCAATGGCAGCCGTATGACCCGCTTGCAGGAAAGTTATGAATTTTGGCCCACTTACTGCCAAGCCACTGACCTATAAGCTGACCAAATTTGAAGTTTCCAAACCAAACCGTCTAGCGCCACCAGTAGGCCAAAGTTACACCCACGTTTATGCTAATAACTTTTGAACCGTAAGTCGAATAAACAAAATTCCACTTCCCACTGATTCCTTGGCTCAAGACAAATCGACCTGACCCTATGACGTCATTTTCCGCCATGCACATTTTCCCGCCATTTTGAATTTTATGAAAAACCTACTTTTGCTAACTCCTCCGTGGCCGTTTGTCCAAACTACACGAAATTCGCTCCACATAATCTACTGACTATGCCGAACAAAAGTTATTTCTTGGATTTTTGAATCGTCAAACCGTTATTGAATTATTTGCGAATGATCCTTACGCAAAACTCGCAAAAATGATTGTAAGGCTATAACTTCGCAACGCTTTAGCTTATGTACACCAAACTTTGTCTATGTTGTAACACCTATGATCTGAGGCTGCATGCAGTGTTTCGTCGCTCTGCCCCCTAGTGGTCCGGAGATATAAAAAATTGGCAATTCGGCCTGTATTTCCCAAACCGTTTGTCCAAAATTCATAAAATTGGTATCAGCGTGTTTGGAGCATCAAACCGAGTCGAACCATGTCCATTTTTACTGTGTCGGCCATTTTGGGCGTCGGCCATTTTGAATTATGCCAAAAAATGCTGTATTTCAAACATGCATTACTTTAAAATTCTGAAAGTTGTTGTTCATGTTTGACACCATGCCCTGAAGGGACTCAACAAATTTTACACCAGCGCCACCTTGTGGTCAAAAGATATAAACGATTTTAGAAAAATGCTAATAACTTTTGCTAGCTTTAGCCTATTGTCAAAAATCTCATCCAGTTTTGTTCCTTAGGTCGAGCTGAGAACATAGATATAAAATTTACCATAATTGATTGAACTTCCTTTCTGCCATGTTGAATTGGCTTAAAACGTTACTTTTTCTAACTCCACCCAGACCGTTTCTCATATTCTCAGCCAATTTGAATCGGAACATCCTTAGACCTTGCTGGCAAAAAGTTATTCGTAGATTGTTGATTGCTTTTACCGTTTTCGATAAGAGCCAGGACGATTGTGATGCCGTCGGGTCAAGTGGTTTCCGAAGCTGTATCTCTGCAACCATTTGCCATATTGACACCAAATTTGTTGTGAGTTATCAGTACCAAAGGCTGACCCGAAAACAAACGTTACTAAGAGTGCCAACAATAATCAAAATTCATAAAATTTTAAAAAGCGCTCGATTTCGATTTTTTGAGTCGATTTCATGTCTTTTGTTTACATTTTGATGGCGCTTCTGCTCACGTTTTGCCTACTGGATGCTTGGCCCCGCATTACTGCTTGCAGTTATATTTATTATTATTATTATTTTAACACTGTTATAATAATAACAACATGAATAGTATTATTATAATATAATAATTATTACAAACACAAAAATATATACATCATAATTATATAATGTTGTTATTATTCATAATACTAATAGTGGAAATAATAATAATAATCATAATTAATTATCATTATTAATAAGCACGTTGTTCTCAGTGTGTTTTCCGTTTTTTTGCTTCGGGTCGGACGGGGGTAATTTCACGGAGGTGGAGTAAAAGGCTGCGCGCTCCCGGTACGGCCATGCTGCGGCGGCGCGCGCCTGGATCCCGGTCTCGTTCATTTGTTTCAGGGCGGACCGAGAGCGGGATTGATGCTGGGGTAGATTACGCGGCGTTTCCCGGTTGGTCCAGCAGTCTTTTACTTCATCTTCCACCGGAAACATCTGCAAACGTGCCATCCGTGATTAGAATGTTTGCTTTGTAAAGAAAATATCGGCCAACGCTTTTGTGTTGACGTAAACGATGCTAGTGGCGCGCGCGGTCACCGGAGAGAGCCGCGTGCCCGCTCTAGCGCATCCCAGTACCGGAGTTAACGGTTAAACCGTCAGCGGAGCATGTCTCTCAGCAGGAACATCGAGCTCGAGCACTTCGACGAGCGCGACAAGGCGCGCCGGTCGAAACGCGCCGCCGGCTCCGGTTCACCGCAGGGCTCCCGCGCGAGTAGCCTCGTCCCGAGCCCCGCTCACAGCGCCAACTGCAGCTTCTACCGGACGCGCACGCTGCAGACGCTTAGCTCCGAGAGGCGCGCCAAAAAGGTCCGCTTCTACCGGAACGGCGACCGTTACTTCAAGGGTCTGGTGTACGCCGTCTCGAGCGACCGCTTCCGGTCCGTGGATGCGCTTCTGGCCGAGCTGACGCGCGCGCTCGCGGACAGCCTGCACCTGCCGCAAGGTGTGCGCCACATCTACACGCTGGATGGCGCGCGCAGGGTCACGAGCCTGGAGGAGCTGGAGGAAGGTCAGGAAGTCATTTCTTTTGTTTATAAACATGAACACATCCCTTCTGAGCCCCTCACGTCAACCGGGGTCCCAGGGGTCTGCTGGAGCATTTGCGCATCTGGAGAAAGGCTGGGGGTACACGCGCACACGAACAGGTCTCCATCTACCTGCAAACATCTCCTCAGAGAAGCAGAAGCGGTAGCCCCTACAACAGTGCTCTTAGAATTCCACAAAGAGAATGTTTTCTTTCACCCAAAAAAGATTTGCAGGAAAACAACGTATTTCAATTTCAAACTTTAAAAGATCAGTTTCTTCCTAAATTTTCAAAGTCAAATTAATTCAGGAGTCCCAAAATTGCACAACATGAACTTAATCCACAGCTTTCGTAGACTTTATTCATATTATAAATACTCATGTAGTGAGGTGCAGCTTAAGAACAATATTCCTGTGCAGTGTTAAATATTCAGAATAAATCAGATCATAGTGTAGAAAAAGCTGCTTTACAGAAATCTGATTTTCTCCTCGCTGAGCAGCAGGAGATATTTTCCATATTTCAGCTGTTTTTGTTCCTCCTCACAGATTGTTGAGTTTTGAAAAAAGGGAAAGACACAGAGAGGTGATGTCTGGCTGCTGTTATAAAATCTTTGAAAAAGCCCAAAAGTGAAGCTTTTTTGGGGGGGAACCAAACTCTTCATTTGTAATTTTGGGGGCTTCTGCAGCGATCAAAGATATACAGACAGGAAGGAAGTGTAAAACATCTGATTCCAAACGTGGACAGCACTCTTTTTAAGAGAGTCTTCAGTCGATGAGTTTGTTAAGCAGCTTTTCTGAAGACAATATTAGCATTTTAAAGCGTTCCAAACCTAATCTGAGCACGGACATCAGTAATCCACTGTTTCCCAACATCCCCAAACCGCTCACAAGGGTTCAGTTCAAGCATGAACCAGGTTTTTTTTACTGTACACACAGCAGGCCACATAAGCTCCGCCACCGTGCTTCACTGTTGGGACTGTACTGGGCAGGTGATGAGCAGTGTCTGGGGTTCTCCTCACATAAGTCTCATCCTGGTCTCATCAGATCAGAATGTTATTTCTCACCACATTGCAGTCCAAACTCTGTGCAGGTTTGCATGTGTCTTGCACTGAAGAGAGGCTCCCGTCTGGCCACTCTGCCAGAAAGCCCCGACTGGGGGAGGGCTGCGATGATGGTTGACTTTCTACACCTTTCTCTCATCTCTGTCTGCATCTCTGCAGCTCAGCACTCTGATCTTTGGATTCTTCTTGACCTCTTCTGACCTGTCCTCATGATCCTCTGCTGCTCGGAGCATTGTTATATAGATAGGAGTGTGGCTTTTCTAATCAAGTCCAATCAGTAGAATCAAGCACAGAAGAACTAGAACCATCTCAAGGATGATCAGAAGAAATGGAAGCACCTGAGAGTCAAAGGCTCTGATTACTGAGGAGCATTTTCTTTTGTAATAAATCAGATTTTTTTTCTGTCGGTATGGGGATCTGTGTGTACGTGAAAGCACAGATTTTAGCAAAGACTGCAACTTAACAAAGACTGAAACATTTAAAGGAGGTCTGAATACTTTCTGTACAATCAAACAGAGACACATCAATGTCTGCCCCACCTCCACCCCGCCGCCATGGCTTTTTACATGATCACAGATCACTTCCGATTCACCGAATCCTTACTGGGAGTCGCCACAAATGCTTGTGACACTGTTCTTGTCACTGTGACTGTAAAGCACTTTGCTTTAACAAATCAACTTTCAGCTAGAAGTACCTCAAGGGAGCACTAATCACTGGCCCATATCTCATTCCAACTTTTACATGTGTAATATTTATTTCTAAACTTTAGTGAAGTTGAGTCACGTGGAGTTCTCGCTCTGGAGATGTGATCTGAATATCTCTTAGCTAATAGTATTATTTATGGATGCAGACGGGTATTTTTCGGGAGAAACTGAGTTCATTAGCCAGAGTTGCTGATGTTAATTAGCTCAATCCCATTCGCTCTTGAAGGGCAAGCCAATAATACAGAGTAATGCACTCTGCACTCTCTCTGATCCACTGCTCCTGCTGCCAGATCTCACCGGTCTACATTCATCCACCGCACGGAGGTCGAAAACAAAACCAGGAAGAGCAAAGCGGACGCTGTTGAATAAAACCAGGAACCTGACGTTTATTTAACACGTCTTCATTTGAGTTTGAACGTAATGTGTGCCAGATGAGAAAAACATAAACATCCATCCATTTATCCATCTGTCCATCCGTGCATTTATCCATCCATCCACCCATCCATACACCTATCTCCACTCCAGCACACATGAGCACCCTGGACTTTCACCCGTGAGTGAAATGTATAGCATTCGATGGATGTTTTCTCTTGCGGGGAGTACCTGGAAGAACCCACACAAACACTGTGAGAACACCTCTCTGGAAGGTCACCGGCTCGAACCTGCAATCTTCTTACTGAGAGGGAGAACCACTCCACCACTGTGCTGCCCAAACAGATCCCTACAAAAATACTATGTTTCAGTAATTATTACGTGGATTAAAAAGGTTTCCTGCAAATGTCAAATCCATAATGCTGTAAATCAATGCTGGGTAAAAAAAAGAAAGCATTTGAATAATGAACTGTGATTTATTTCTCAGGAGAGAGCTACGTGTGTGCTTCGAATGAACCCTACAGGAAAGTCGACTACACCAAAAATGTCAACCCTAACTGGGGTTCACGTATGGCAGGGGTTGGGCCTATCACAACAGGGGTGGCGTCCATCACGGCAGGAGGAGGACCTGGGGCAGTGGGCGGAGCTACACGATCAACAACCCTGCGGGGATCTGGGGAATCGTTAAAAGATTTCATCAAACCCAAACTGGTGACAGTGATACGCAGCGGCGTCAAGCCCAGAAAGGCTGTGAGGATCCTGCTGAACAAGAAAACAGCGCACTCCTTTGATCAGGTGCTCGCGGACATCACCGAAGCAATCAAACTGGACTCGGGCGTGGTCAAGCGACTCTACACACTGGACGGAAAGCAGGTATTTTTGAGGAAACTAAACTTTAACATCCAAGTGATTTTTCTGTGCATCCCATTTCTTTCCTTGAAGGGTCACATGGGTCTACTGGAGTTTATGCACAGTGGCGATCTCCCCCTTGTGGCTGGCTGCAGAATGATTTCTGGCCAATGCAAGTCTATGGGAAAAAGTCTACGGGAAAAAGCAGAGCTTTAAAAAAAATTTCCTCATAAATACGTTATTTACACAAATGGTTTTAATGATAGAAATCTATACAATGAACAAAATGACAGATTGACAGCTTCACTGAACAGAGCGGACTTACCGCGGTCATCACGGCGTGTTGTAAATCAAATTCAGAGAAGTCGTTCTCAAATTCTTGATTATCATTACAAAATAAGTCGTATATAACAGCAGCGTGTGAGAGCCAGACTCGAGGCGGAGCTCTGAAACCATGACGGTTCCATCTTTAAGACTTTGATCATATTCTCACCACAAACGAACCGCTCTAGAGTTTCTTCTGATTTTTTTACTGCACTTTTGCTCCAATTTTTTGTTTGGTTTTTGTTTTCTCACCAGGGGGAAAATTAACTGTAGTCTGACTGAATAAAACTGATCAAGTCACGTGTGAAAGGACTCTTAAAAACACATAAAAACAATAAACTTTAGCATTTTAAATGTTTATAAACTTTAAATCAGCTAGTGTATTGGTTTAACACATATTAAGATAGAATTAAAGTGACACTGAAAACATTTAACAGTAGTAGTTGATGAAAAATGACTGTTTGCTTTTAAAAAGAAGTAAAATCTTGATTTTCTAGCTTGGATTCATCTGGAGCACGGATGACGAGAGAGTTCTGAAGCAGTGAAGGGAGGACGTCTTCCCTCGGATTTTCAGAAACTCAATAATTCATGAGCTTTGTTTAGAAATCCCGATTACAGTGCTGTCTGACAGGGACGGTCTAATGGAGAGCGGGAGCTATGCGGTTGCTATGGTGACTGCTCTCTCCCGTCTCAGTGGTGCAGTGAGAGAGCTTCATCAGCATTCACAGCGCCTCTGGCTGCAGACGCCGCGGCTATTCCTCCAACACCGCATACACACGTCTGAAACGTCGCTAAATCGGAGAATGGGCTAATGGCTGTCACCCTGTTGCCATGGTAACAAGACTCTGACCTCCATCACAGCTGAACAAACTGTTGCCATGGCAACCGGAGCACGTTCATTTTTATGAAGGACAAAACAAAGAGAAAGAGAACCTGAGCTGGTGTTAGCTGTGCTTGTGACATCATCAAACAACATATAGAAATAAAAAATATTAGTGAAGTTTTCTACGTTATGTACAGGCGTTACAGTAGATCGCGTTATGCTAAACAAGGTGGGAAGACCCCTGTAAGCCCGGCTTAAACCTCCAGTGCTTTACTCTCGAGTGTTTCAGCTGAACCATTACTCGAGACAGAAATCAAACCTTTAAGTGCACCTGCTTTACTTTAAACCGTTTAGGGTGGACAAAGTCAAGGCCTTCCTGGTCCTTGTTCCAGCCCTGCTTCAGCTTTAAATAAACCAAGGAGAGCTTAACTAGTAGTTTCAGATGTGCAGAGCTGCGGCCCTCCTCTCGTTTAGATGTGCACATCTGTTTGAATTTCAGATTTGTGTAGCGGTGTGAAAAAATGCTGAAAATAAAGAAATGGAGGTGTTCAGTGAATGAAGAAAAGAACATCTGAATATTTCAAATGAAATCAGAACAGCAGTTCTTCTAGCTACAGTTTCCAAAAATCTTGGAGAACAAACCCCAGATCTTCTGCGGATGCAGCTTTCTTGTCTCTCTTCGAGTAATCCCAGACACAATCGATGATGTTGAGATCAGGCCTCCCTCTGAGGAGGCCATGCATCACTGAAGTCAGATGTTAATCACTGCATGTTTGGAGTCATTGTCCTGCTGTCTGATACATCTGGGGCCAATCATAAGCCTCCCTGAAGGTTCTTCTCACCATTAATCCTGAACAAATATCCAACTCCATTTGCAGAAATGCAGCTCTAGACTTTCACTGTACCTCCACCATGCTTTACTGTTGTGAGCAGACTCTCTTTCTTGAACCACTCTCCAGCCCAACAAACTACTTCTGCTGCAGCCAAATGTTTCAAATTTGGACTCATGGGTTTTGAGCAGTTCCTATGTTTTTATGCGTTATTGAGTCGCTGGCTCTAGCTGTTGACGTGGATGATCACTAGCTGCTGTTTGGTATAACTGGTGCACCGGACTATAATCCTAAAAAATCCCAGACTTTGTGGGAGTGTATCTAGAAGATTTGATGCTGGCTTGGAAATAAAAGGTAGCAAAGAGGAAAATAACTGATTAAATATTTGTGTTTGATTAAAATCTTCTATATTTCTGAAAGCATGCTTTTGCACAGTACTGCATTTTTATCTGAAATATAATCAGTGAGCAAATCTTACAATTCTTATGCCTGCAGCTGACAAGTCTGCAGGATTTTTTCGGTGATGACGACGTGTTCATCGCGTGTGGTCTTGAGAAGTTTCGTTACGCTCAGGACGATGCTGCTATTGGTCACTCGGGGAAAGCAGCTGCCGCCGCCTTCGCTAAAGGTATCACATGCAACCAGGAGGATGATAATTGAGAATTAACTAATAATACAATTATAACTGAGTGTTTTCCTTGATCTAAAAGTGAAGTGAAAGTGACATTAGGACCTCTAGTATGGAGTGATCCATACAAGGAACTTGTGCTCTGCATTTCACCCATCCATGTGCACACACACGCACACACACACACCTGGAGCTGTGGGCAGCCATAGCTGCGGCGCCCAGGGAGCCGTGGGGAAACAGGAGACTTGCTCAAGGCAGTAATGGTTGTCACCAGCGTTCCAAATGTACTTTTTTGATCCCCAGCCAATCAGAATTTCATTAGCCAATTTGTTACGTGGTGAAAATAAAAGATTCTGAAAGCCACTGAAAGAATTCATTTTATTAACCGTCCCTGAAAGCACAGAGAAAGTGGAATACACACAACAAATTATACAGTTAAAAACCGTTTTTACATCTAAGATAGAATACTAAACACCAGTGGTTCCTAAACTTTCTCCAGCCGTGTCCCCCTTAAGACGCCCAGCCTCAGTCATGTACCCCCCGCTACCAATGACTCTAAATAAGTGACTATAAATATATTAAATGAAATGACAAATAATTACTGAACAGTTGATTATGTTTCATTAGTGGAAATATATTATAAATAATGATTTTTCTCTTTTATAAGTGAAACGATCGTCTCTCTGTTTAATGTGAGGGATTTTCTTGGGCAGAGAAAAAGAGATCTGCGCTTTTGTTTGTTTCCCTCGTTTCTCATTTTCAGATAAATAAATAGTGAAGGAAAACAAATATGTTTCATTTGCATTTAATTGAATTGATGTCACAAATAAATATTGACATTAAAAAAAACGAATTTAATTTTATTTTCGTACTTTGAGGTACCATCGGAAAAACAAGCTAATACTTTTAATTGAAACTAAATAATTGTCACAGTCTCTTTCTCTCTGCTCTGTCGCAGTTAAAGCATGCCCTCGGATTGTGAGCTTTTATGGCGATGTGTGACACCTCGCTCTGACTAGAAAATATTAATTTAAGTGTCAAAATACTCGTCGTTTCTCAATCAATAAGAGGATTCCGGTTGAAGTAGCGGTTTTAGATACGGGCAGTGCCTAAAGCACGGGCCACAAATTCATTTTCATCTTCTGCCTCCTTCCTCTTCTTGATCCTGACGTCTGTCCTCGTAACCACTGCAGCGATTTGATTTCGTCTGTCCTCTTTGCTCATTCGATATTTGTTTCTTGTTTTGTATTTTCTTCTGGTCGTCATTGATTGGACCCGCAAACCGAAGCGTACAGTATCTGCGTGCTGCTGAAACGTCACTGTCAAACGTCACTCATGCATCGCCGTCCAAACTGGCCAAGTTTTTATCAATACCCGCCAAAAATACTTTTAACCCGCGTTTGGGGGATTAGTGGGTGTTAATTTTGAACCCTGCTTGTCACGGGAGGGAGATAGTTTCAACACTCATCCCACCTTTGACTCCCAGTGGAGCTGGGGATTGAACCAGCAACCTTCTGGTCTCTAGTCAATCACCACAGGACGCACTCATGGTGCCCAACACTGATTGCATGCATGTGCTTTGCTATTTTCTGTGTATCTGCATCTTTTTGAGTGTTTCATAAACACAATATTAGCTGAACATGCACAGAAATGAAAGATGCTGCAGTTTTCTTCTTCTGGTGTGTGGTAAGGTATTATTGAGGGACTGTGGTGTGTCTGTGTGCTTCTCAGAGTGTAAGAAAACCCGACCGCCGGTGCCCCCTAAGACAGCTTCGCTCAAGGGTCCTGGCATCCCTCGCTCAAAATCTCCATTATCAGGTAAAATACACCCAGAGCAACATTAGTCCAGCTGTGTTCATAGTTCCTGAAGGTTACAGAAGAAGTTTCTGAGATTGCTCAAAATTCACCAGAGAAAAATGTTTCCCTGTTGTTTAAGTTTATGTGTGAATTTGTTTGTGTAGGAAATCTTTAAATAATGAGCTCTGCATCTAAATGTGTGGCTATTCTGTGTATAGACAGACACGGCCTGGGCTTGTATGCTGCCCCTTTTACTGCACGCCGCAAACAGATCCCTCTCATCAAAACTGCCTCCAATCCTTGTGACAGAAAGACCACAGGCTTGAAGGAATGTCAGTTGACACAGGATTATGATCAGAATTATTTCAGATCATTGCAGGTCCATAGATGATTACATTTCCTTGTAATTGGGGTCAATAGAACATCAGGAAGCAGACTTTCAGTGAGCCAAACATAACAAAAGTATTTGTGCTGGAATTTCGGTTGTGTTTTTTTTTCAGCCAATGAGGCGCCAAGGAGCGAGTCCCCTCCTATGAGGTCATCGAAATCTCCCAGCAGCCCTGGGACAATGTCCGGCCGAAAGGTGAGTTTATTTTCTAAGTACTCTGAAAGCTTTTTCAACACTTAGTTTCAGACACTCAGTTGCAGTGAAATGAACTTCCACGTTCACAACTTTGTGGGAACAGTTAGAGGATGACAGAGAAAGGGGTAAGGAGTTTGTTGGAGTAGCTTGATGGTCATGACCTCAACCCCACAGTGAATCATTCGTTTCCACCTAACTCTGTCCTCAGTATCCTCTACTCTTGCACCAACTACCTTCATGTCCTCTTTCAGCACATCCATATATCTCGTCTTTGGCCTTCCTCTTGACCTCTTTCCTGGCATCTCCATCTCCAACATCCTTCTACCAATATAACCACTATCCCTCCTCTGCACATGTCCAAACCATCTGAACCTGGCCTCTCTGACTTTTGTCTCCAAAACAACCAACCTGAGCTGTCCCTCTGATGTGCTCGTTCCTAATCTTGTCCATCCTCGTCACTCCTAAACTGAACCTCAACATCCTCATCTCTGCTACTTCCATCTCTGCCTCTTGTCTCTTCCTCACTGCCACAGTCTCCAACCCATACATCATAGCTGGTCTCACTACTGTTCTGTACACCTTTCCTTTGATTCTTGCTGACACTCTTGACACACAACACCCCTGACACTTTTCTCCACCCACTCCAACCTGCCTGCACTCGTCTCTTCACCTCTTTTCCACACTCCCCGTCACACTGGACTGTTGACCCCAAGTACCTAAACTCCTGCACCTTCTTGACCTCAGCCCCCTGTAACCTCACTGTTCTATTTCCCTCCCTCTCGTTCAAACACATATATTCTGTCTTGCTGCGACTGACTTCATTCCTCTTCTTTCTAGAGCAGACCTCCAACTTTCCAGGTGTTCCTCCACCTGCTCTCTGCTCTCACTACAAATCACAATATCATCTGCAAACATCATTGTCCATGGAGATTCCTGTCTGACCTCATCTGTCAACCTGTCCATCACCATAGCAAATAATGAACGGACTCACAGTCGATCCTTGATGTAGCCCGCGATGTACAACCTCTTTAGTTGTTACTCTACAGTGAACATTTACATGAAATGCACAAAAAGTCATAGCTATACTTCTTCTTTTTATATATCTTGACGTGGAGCATCGATTGGCAGATTCGTACGTACATTGCAGGCTGTCCAGACATAGAAACAGTCTGTGTTTTGCTTCCTTAGTTAAGTGTTGGGGTGGAAGAAGGCTCAGACAATGTTGAGTGGTGAATGGTTGGCTTCACTTAATTGGTTCCAACAGTGTCATGCCCTGGCACCTCCTCCAGAAGTTAATCATTTTCTCTTAAGATATGTGTTTGTTTTTCAGTCGTCAATTCCTGAGACGTCTCAAACCTCAAGACACGTCACGGATGATGAAGAGCTTGTTCCAGAAGGTAAAACCCTCCCGCTCACACTCCCCCAAACACTGTCCATCAAAGACACTGATGTTGTCCAAACGGATCTCTGTCCTCAGTGAACGGTAACGAAGTGCAGTCTTCGGTCATCACTGAGAAATATGAAGTGGGGAAAGTCATCGGCGATGGGAACTTCGCGGTCGTCAGAGAGTGTGTGGAGAGGTAAGTGCGCGACTTCCACGCGCTGTATGACTGTGTTTATTTGACTTCAGAAGAATGGCTGTAGTTTGTGGAGATCCTGGCCCATTCTCCTGAGGCAAGAACTTCTCATTCAGGCATCTACGCCCAGACCTATGGAATATCTACGTCTGGCACATTTGCCCGCTGCAGACCCCCAGTCCCTACCTTGGGGTCTCGGTTGTTAAGACACTGCACCAAGTGTGAGCTCTCTATGAGGGCGTGCTACACTGGTAAGTGGAGTCGGTTTGTCAACTGATATCTCTCTTGTATGGAGGACCCCAGTGTGTGCCCTGTTAGGGTTGTGTTGGAGCAGGCACTTTCCCCCTGCACCCCCACGATTTTCGCCTCCCTCCAGCTGGTCTATGTGAAATCGGTAGGCTGCCACGACCTAACGGACAGATCCCTCAGGAGCCCTAAGTGGCTTCATCCCTCCAGGCTCTCTCTGGTACCCTCTTGGGATCTCCCAGTCATCCTTAAGAGACGCCTATTTTAGCCCTTGGAGTCCTGGCTACTGCTGATGTATAAATGCATCCCTCTACAATTAGAAAGAGATTGAACATGTTTAACTTCCATGGGAGGTGAGCGAGGGGGAAAGCTTTGCTCTCTCAAAGAAACATCAGGGTCAGGCAGAAGTTTGCCAGAGAGAATGTTCATGAAGATCAGCACTTCCGGAAAATGTTCTTTGGACAGATGAGCTGAATCTTACCCGATGCAAGAAACCCAGCAAATATTCAGTACATTTTGCCCGAATAAATTGAATCTTGAAGAATCATTCCTTCATTTTGAAGACTTTCATGATCTTATTTTAATCCCTTAGTGTTTTAAACATCGAGATTAAAAATACCTGCTTAAAAATAAATCTAAAAATCACATGACATTAACTAACGCTAATGCTAATGAAACTTACACAATACTAAAAACATATTCTGCTGATTTGTATTGGCAATGACATTTCAGGGTAAACAAAAGATATTTTCAAATATCAATGAAAACGGAGGAATTATTGACAGAAATGAAACTTTGTATTTCTGAACGAAACATGTAAATATTCACAAAAGCTCTTGATGTTTCCTCAGATCTACAGGACAGGAGTACGCTCTGAAGATCATAGACAAGGCCAAGTGCAGCGGAAAGGTACGTTTAAGGGAGTTTAAGCAAAGATCACTGACTCCAGTTACACCCTGAGTAGCATTTTATCACTTTAAAACAACCACGCTAATCAAAGTGCTTACAGCAGACTCCTAAAATCACCATATACACTCACCAGCCACCTTATTAGGTACACCTCGCTAATGTCGGGTGTGAAACAGGCACCAACAGACCCAAAGTGTGCTAAGAAAATATCCCCCACACCATTACACCACCACCACCAGGCTGAACCACTGATGCAAGGCAGAATGGATCCATACTTTCATGTTGATGCCAAATTCTGACTCACTCTGCAGCATTTCTATTCTTCTATTGTAGCCTGCGATTCCTGTTCTCATCTGCAGAAGTGACACTGGGTGTGGTCTTCTGCTGCTGGAGCCCATCGGCTTTAACAGCATTTGCTTCATTGTTGGTAACCTCTATAGATGGGTCTGTGTGAAAATCCCAGTATATCAGCAGTTTTCAGACCAGCCCATCTGGAAGCAATTACCATTCAACGTTCAAAGTCCCTTAAACCACCCTTTCCTCCCTGATCTGAGGCTCGTTTTGAACTGCAGCAGATCATCTTCACTATGTCTACATGTCTAATACATTGAGCTGCTGCTGTGTGATTGGCTGATTAGAAATGAACCTTAACCTCTTAAGCCCGAGAGTCCCTGGTACCGGGGACTTGCCCCCTTGTGCGTTACATTTTCGCTCATAGCTCACTAACCCTGAGAATAACCCACACATATTAAATACTGTTGTGTTCAGCGGAAACTCCTCTAAAAACGTATCTAATTCAATTTCATATTCGTGAACCACAGCTCGAACGCCATGCAAATAAACAATAACATGTCCGGAGTATAATTCATGACCACGTTTTTGTTTATGTGCGATATGTATCCACAATATAAACGGAAACACCAAAACCATGGCATCAAATGAAAGCTAACAACCAGCTGAATCCAGCGATATGCAACTCATTTACATTGCATGAAGTATTTCAGAGCAGGGAGCGAAAATTCCCAGAAAAAAACGCCAGCAAAAACCAACCAAGCATGTAAATCTTGGTTTTTTTCAACAAAAAGTTATTTCCATAGCGTTAGACGTCCGTTTGTTGTTATGTCCGGTCGTTAGCTTCGCGGAAACTCCATTTTGGCTCTTTTCTGTAGCTCTGTGCTCTCATAACATGACCAAAATGGAAACACTCCCCGTGCGTAAGAACGGGTCTCTCCACACTGCGCGTCGTGTGATTCGTCGGGGATCCTGTCAGTCTCAAAATGGTGGGGAACATTGGCTTCCATAGCTCCCGGATTGGACAGATGGTCGGGGGGTAGGGACACGCGGAATTTCGAACGTTGAAAGCGTCTGTGAATGGGACATTACGCAAAGCACAGGAAGATGGCGTAAATGGGCTTCCACCTCCCTTTTACAGCGTTTCTTTAGGAGTTTTTTTGCTGAAATCATGTCCCGTAATCAAGAAAAGAAGACTATGAACGTAGCTGAAGCTTTGGACAAGATTTTTTCCATATTTCAATTATTGTGCCAAAATTGTGCCAAACTGTGCCAACATGGATTACGCCTGAACTTTGTTCAATCAAAACCTTTACAGAATATTAGTTTCTTGTAGTATGGACACCAAACTTGCTACAGATGTCCTTGACATGTAGTGGTTACAATTGATTGTGTTTATTTTCTTCGTTATAAGCAAAATAAGGAGATATTGGAGGAAACATGTGTTTTTTTTAAGGCGGAGTTCATTTTTTGGCCATTACATCAATTACTCTTACCCAGTGTTCTTGACTGTCAAATTAACTCATCCACACCACTCCCCAAGAACCTATCTTCATTTTGCTACCAATATTTGCAGTTTAGGCCTTGTAAAAGCTGAGAAATGCCTTAAAAAGTAAAATAGGATTTTCGGAAAATAGGCCTCAGGAGTTAAGAGGTTAATAAGCAGCTGGACGGGTGTACCCAATAAAGTGGCCGGTGAGTCTATATCATTAAAAAACAGGCAGCAAAACAACACAATAAAGTCACAGGGCATTTAATGTCATTAAAAGCCATAATAATTAAATGTTTTAAAGAACACACAGTGGTTGCCTGCCTTAAGTGTAGAGAGAGCACATTCCAGAAACTGAGAAAGCCCCTCCCCCCTCTGTTTCTTTCCCTGGGTACTGTCTGGAGGAGCTGGTCTACTCAAATGCATTTAAAAGTTCAGAAAGGCAAGCCACGTAGACATTCAAAAACAACTGAAGGTAACTTTAAAAGTATCCTAAAATGCACCGGAAGGCTAAGTGGAAGGATATGAGCTGATGCTTCGTGGTGCCTGTGACGGGCTGCAGCATTTTGTACAAGCTAATATCAGATTTACCCGTGCACCTAGATGTGAAATCCTAGATGGACTACTGCTTTAAAATGCATTTGGAAATGTTTTGATTTTGGCAGGCCTGGTTTAACAACAGACCTGACCAAGTTCTGTTTTGTAAGATCACCTCGTCACCTTGTGAGGGACTCCATGGGAAGGATCAGGCCCAACATCAGGTTTAAATGTAATCTTAAATACTCTTGAGTACAGTTTATTCAAACACTGTTTGCTTTTGTGACGGAGTCATAAATCTGACATCAACAGTGGATGCTTTCTTAGAATTGTTTCTAGGGGAAGCAAAAACAAATTGGTCCTAAAGGGAACCTTGTGGCATGCCAGGGGAGCAGCTGGAGATTCATATTCCTTGAGCTTAAAGGACTTGGACCATTCCAAAATGATGTTCTTTTCGCCAGTCCATTGCTTTAACCAGGACATAAGAATTCCATGGAGTGTGGTGTTAAAAGCAGCAGTTTAATCGAAGACAATCCCACAATCACATGCCAGAAAATATCCTTCAAAACATGCAAACGTACAGTTTCTGTCTCTCCTGTCCTCCTTATATGTTTCAGCGGCAGCCGTCTCGTTAGAACGCACCCGCCTTTTCAAATACCGTACTGTATTTGGTTAAATTTCACAGATATTCTATCATGTGTTTGTGTTACTAGGAGCACCTGATTGTCAATGAAGTGTCGATACTACGCAGAGTTCGCCACCCCAGCATCATTATGTTAATTGAGGAGCTGGACACGCCCACGGAGCTTTATTTGGTCATGGAGCTAGTGAAGGTCCGTCATACTCACCTTCCACGATGCGCTCTTGTGCACTGACATACAAACGAATTGATTTAAAATAAATAATCAGAGAATATCGACCCGAGGTTATTCTTATGTCTGCTTTGTCAGGGGGGCGACCTCTTTGATGCCATCACATCCTCAACGAAATACACAGAGAGGGACGCCAGCGCCATGCTGTTCAACCTGACCGGAGCCCTCAGATACCTGCACCGGATGAACATTGTCCACAGAGACATCAAACCCGAGAACCTGCTGGTAAACACCGGAGCTGACACTGACGGTCACCACTGACATCATCGTTTAGAGCAACAATGATTTCTTTGCCAATGGTGATATTCAAAAGCCAGGATAACGTTCTCATAGCCACACAGACGTCATAGTGTACGGTAGCAGAATTAGAATATAATTAAAGGGCTCTCGCACTTCCGGCCTCATCACATTTCGACGGCCACCGCACGCAAACAGTTTCATTCTTTGCCATTTAACATCATATAAGCCTTAAGATAAGACTGAGGAAGTTTGGAGATGAGCAGAAAATCTTTAGGAAAAGTTTAATAAAGAGATTGGACAAGGACTTCCTGTTGGAAAGATTTCTTGGAAACTTTGTTGTAAGTTTTGATCATATAGCTGAAACAACAGATGAAAATGGGATATTCCACGTTGCCACCGGGTGACGCTATAACTGATACTGTAGATTGCTATTAATATTTGTTCAGTCTTAACGTGAACTCGTATGAATTTAAATTTGCCATTGCACCGCTGAGTTATTAACAACTTCCTGTTC
This sequence comes from Danionella cerebrum, assembly GCA_007224835.1. Taxonomy (NCBI): domain Eukaryota; kingdom Metazoa; phylum Chordata; class Actinopteri; order Cypriniformes; family Danionidae; genus Danionella; species Danionella cerebrum. The sequence goes on along the minus strand of SRMA01027573.1, from coordinate 84,617 downwards.
ATATTAAAATGTCCACTTTCAACAGCCGCTGTGCGCACATAGTTCAACGAGCTTTGTCTTTGAACATCTGAAATGCTTTAGGAAAAGACTGATGGAGTTTGGAGTTGATCAAACTGTAGGAGTTTGTTAAAGTATCTCTGTACCCTTCACACGTGTGCCAAAATTCATTCGATAAAAAGTTAGCTCACCAATCTTGTGAGGTGGCTCTGAAGAGTCATTTTGCCTCACTTTACATTTTCATAAGTTTTGTGTGAAATTCAGGGACTTTTCAAACACATTTAGGCCCTCAAGAATGCTCCGAAAGCTACTCTGAGCTGTTACAGTCTACGAACCTTCGGTGCTCGAGCACTAATTAGTAACTTCATAAATATTAGCAGCTCCATCAGTAAGAAATCTGGACCAGTTTGGTGAATTGTGTATCTCTTGGTGTAACTGTGTGATTAAACCGATAAAAAGAAAACATTTTAATTTGAATTACCGTGCAAATGATGTGTCATAACTCTTGTAATGTGCGTTCAAATCCAAAAACATCACAACAACTAATAACCTTTCTGAACATTAAACAATAGCTGGGTCGCTTCATTCCTACTTAATTGCAAACAGCCGCTGTTATTGGCACACGCGCCAGTGCGTGCGGAGTTAAAGGTGGACAAATGCGTCCCGTTTTATGGTAATCTCCGTAAAAGAATGATGTCGTTTTCAAAATAGAAACATATAGATTTCACAATTTTGCCTAAATGACACAATACAGTGAAACGTAAATGGTGTGCGTATGAGGCAGCAATGAGTCACCAAATATTGCTCCACCACTAATAGAATTTTGACAATTATAATGAAGTGTATTTAAACCTTACATTACTTTGTCTCTTCTTGTATTGGAAGGTATTCTCCGGTGAAGTGTGTGAGGATAGATGAGTATCACTATTAAACTCAAGCACGATGCAGATGTTGGCTCATGCCGCCTCCTCTGTTTGTGTGTGTAGGTGTGCGAGTACGCCGATGGCACCAAGTCTTTGAAGTTGGGTGATTTTGGTCTGGCGACTGAGGTGGAGGGACCACTGTACACTGTCTGTGGAACGCCCACTTACGTCGCACCGGAGATCATCGCAGAGAACGGGTAACCATGAACACAATAGTGTTTTTAATCAGGCCCAGCAGTGAATGTGAAAATAAGGGAAAGCTGTTGTGCCAGTGACTGCTCAAACTGATTTTCAAAGACTTCAGGGAGACCATTCTACAGACTGCTGAAAGACAACAAAAAAACTTTTGTTCTTTATCTTCTGTCCTTTCCCAGTGTTATATTCAGGAACATTTTCACAGAAATGTCCACAGAAAGCTGGTTGCATGCAATCATCAGAATAACTCAGGTTCTGCATTGTACAGTATTAACCCCAGCCATTTTACCTCTTGTTTCTCCACCCGGTCCCAGTGGAAGTGACAGGAAGGCATAGGAACTCCATCCATTATGTTTTTGCACCCTGGGTCCACTCATTAACTATAAATCTTTTTTTCTGGATCCATAAAAACAACTTTCTTGTGTTTGATACAAGGTACGGCCTTAAGGTGGACATCTGGGCAGCAGGTGTGATCACCTACATCCTGCTGTGTGGTTTCCCCCCGTTCCGCAGTGAGAAAAACCAGCAGGAGGAGCTGTTTGAGCAGATCTTACTGGGCAAACTGGAGTTCCCCTCACCCTACTGGGACAGCATCAGCAGCTCTGCCAAGGTCTGGAAAACACACAGAAACTGAACAAACACATGTTTTACATAAGTCTTAAATAAAACATAAATTGTATTAAATACTTGGAGGAAAGGTTTTAAAAATACCAGAAAGATTTTCAGCGTTTTGAATTACGTAGAAATAACCCAACTCAACTGCTGTTTAATTTTGCTTTCAAATATAATGTGTAGAAATATGACACAAAATTCACAGGTAATTCAAAGTAAAATGTGAAAAATGCAAAATATAGTCTTCAGTTTAATATTACAGACCCAAAATCGGTGCCATCTAGTCGTGAAGAGTAGGGATACCCTTGGAAGTACAAGACCTGTGATGTGGCTTGTATTTTTCAAAGTTCTGGCACAAAAAAAAACAGCCCAATGGAAAAAAGTGCTTAAAACAGTGTATAAGGTTGTCTGTTTTTTTAACTTGAATTTTCACATAAGTAAACTAATTTTGATTTTGTCTCAACATTTTGAATTTTTTATAAAAAAAAAAACATAAAAGCAGTTTGTTGAGTTTTATTTTTTTTTGTGATTACAGGTTTGTTGTAAAATTACTGTGTATTGTAAAAATATTTGTAAAAAAAAAAGAACTTCTTTACAAATCATGCTTTTTTTTTACCTTTTCATCGGTGTGGAACATCTTTATTCACGGTGTACCACCACTATTAGTGCACTAAATGTAAAAGCGCTAGAGCTGATTGGCTGACTTTAATTGCATGTCAGCATCTGATTGGTTGATTGCAGGATTTAATCAGCAAGATGCTGCAGGTGAATGTTGGGGTTCGATACACGGCTGATGAGGTGCTGGAACACCCCTGGGTGCAGGTGAGAGAGAGCGCTCGCACCCCCGCAGCGGCACACATTCACTCAGACCCGTCTTCAACACTTGTGTCGCGTGTGAACAGGATGATGCTGTGATGGACACCAACATGGCGTGTGAGATGGAGGATGACAATGAGTCAGAAATCATGGGAGCAGATGCTCAGGTGAAAATTAATGTGAACTACTCGAGGGTCCCCAGATAAACTCCCCAGGCTATAATTTTGGTCTCTGTCCTCTTTTACAGGTGGAAGATCTCCACGGTAATGTCATGTGATTATTCTACAATTCCAGTTCAGACCCTTACTGACTAATACGGTTTTGAGTGAGGGGTATCCAAAACTCTCTTTTGGATAAAGCTGTAGCATCACTATTACCCCTAGAAGTCCCCGCAGGCACCGGTGGGTGTGGCCATTTCAGCTTCTGTTTCGAGTTAACGACGAGTGACCCAAAATAACACAGAAGATATTCACCACATTCTTTCAAAGGACATTTATAACCGGCCTTTGTTTACATTATATAAATACAATTTAATTTGAGAATTAGTGAGATTAATTCATAACTAGGCTAAAGTTTTGCACATAACTCCAGACGAAAATAGACTGCTAACTTTTTTAGCAAATGTCTATTAACTGCGTGTGGTTATTACCACAGTTCCTCGGTGTGTTAGCAGCAGAAATAAGTTCATCATTTCACTGCCGCCATGATCTTTAAAATAAATGATAATTTTCATGTTTGTCACTGCTGATGCCCCATGCTCTGTTCAATGGGTGTGCAGCCGTCCGGTGGTGTGTGTGACCAGACAAGGAAAACAAGCGGAAAAGCAGAAATGTCAGGCCTTTTGAACATGTAACCATCCACTCGTTAACATTTCCGTGTCTCGTCAAGTTTTCGTCATAACAGAAATCTTATTTCGTTATCAACGTTATGGTCATGAGAAAACTAAATATTTTCATCATCGTCGCTGAAAACAACACTGATTTAAATGAGATGAATTGTGTGATCAGAAATGTGATCTGTTTCAGTTTCGTCTGGAGATAACCCTTTGACATAGAAGACCTGTCACAAGAGCTCTTTCTCAACATTCCTGCACAAAAAAAAGTGCTTGGAACAGTGTTTAGGAGAGAGTGTGATACTATTTTCACATTGCCCTTGCTTTTTTTGGTGGATTTTTGATTTTTTTTTTGTCTCAACATGATTGATTTTTGTTATAAAACAAATTTTTGTTTGACAATTTGGAATCTCGTACTTTGGTTCCAATATATCCCACGTGATCAACATTTGAAAGTGGTTGATCGTCAAAAACAAAGAATTGGGTAACTGTCTCGGTTTTTTGTTTGGCTCTCATGTTGCCATTTCTCCCAGTTGGTTGCTAAGCTAAGGTCACTGCTAGTGGCACATTCACAGGCTCATTTTTGTGCTTTATTTTCAGATATTTTATCATATTACTCGTATTTTAAGTACTGCTTTTTGTTCCTCCCCTTGATATTTTCGGAACATGTCTGTCATTCTGTGGGTTGTTATTAATTCTGAAATATTAGGCGCGGAGCCTAACGTTCTGCTGATACTGACAGAGGCACTAAAAGTTTCTGTTAGATGATGTCACAGGGTGTTGGAGTACATGAACTCCGTGTCATGATCTAATATCGGTATCTGTGCATCCGTAAAAAAAAAAGCAGCGGCACAAAAAAAAGATAATATTTTAGAGCATATTGTAGAGTAGTAAAAAAATGCCCAAAAAGGCTCCGGACTTCTAAGGGTTAAAGTGGATAAAAACTCACTGGCCTTTTTATTAGGTACACCTGTTCATTAACGGTCATTTCTAATCAACCAATCACACAGCAGCAACCCAATGCGTTCCAGAGAGCATTGCATACAGTGATTTCTGCAGCTTGCCATCAATACAGTGCTCAGGTAAATGTGAACATCTCGATAGAGCGGTTTATCTGCATAATATATTTCAACTATATAGATGTTGTGGCCATAGGGAGAGGGTGAAAAAAACAAATGCTTCTCTAAAAATGTCTTTTATCAGATTCTGTTTATCACAGTCCATGATTCTACCATCGTTTGTGTAGATCAGAGCTGGCAGTAGAGACCACCGAAGAAGAGCAAAGCAGAAGAGAAGATACTTGAACCACTTCATAACGCGACAAGTGGAAGGATCCAGGGTTTGGATTATTTTCAACTTGCAAAGTAAGAAAAACCATAAACAAAAGAAGAACCGGGAAGAACCAAGATTTCTCCATCTGTGTGAGAAAAGGATGTGAGACGCAGAGCTTGTCTTGAGAAGGACAAAAGGAGATCTTGACACCTTTAATGTTTTTGAGGTCAGATGCATCTTGAGTCTCATTTTAGACATTTGCGTCTTTGAGTTGATGAGAACGATTCTGCATTTCTAAAATGTTTGTGTGACCAAATGTGTTGTGTATGGAAGAGCATTTCTGATCGATGCATGAAACGCTCCAAATGTGGAGTAAAGTTTAGTCTTAAAAAAGTCAAAATTCATTAGGAAGCAATTGTGATTTTTTTTACGTTTAAGAAATAAAACACTCAAGCTGGTTTTGAAGCGACAATTCTGTCACGGGTTTTTAAAGGTAGAGTATGTCCTTCATCTTCTAGAGGCGCCATCTCAAAATAAGAAGTGCTTTTTACATTGCGTGTGAAATCCTTTACAATGATTCAATTCAAAGTGTTTCCTTCACTACAAACTAATGTTTTTGTGCTCAAGACTCATAAACAACTACAGGCTATTTCTCGCACCTCCTTTCAATTAAACTCAATCAGCGTCATTTTGTTATTTATTTTCTCGCTGCCATCGCAAACGCGTAGTAACATTAGTCACACTCCACAAGAGATTTGGAGAACAATTTAAAAAGTCCAAGTCTGACACTGCCATACGACGCAAATAAAACTATGGGGGATAACTACGGGTCAATAATGTTAGCCATGGCCCAGCGCCGAGCCTAGCCTTGGTTTACCAATGTACACAACTCAAAAATCAGTTTTTTTGCTACAAAAGAAATTGTACATACTCTACCTTTAACTCATAATTAAAAATACTACGCAAAGCTAACCCAAGATGCTTTAAATCTAAATAAAGCTGTAAAGTCCGGAATGTCACTAGTAATATTTGTGGAACACAGTTACCATTCTAATCAAGGGTTGTTTTGGCAGACATGGCCTTCCATATTCAAACTGCCTAATGTGGTTTTCCAACTTTGCTTTACACCAAAACCTCAGCTTTCAGTGACCTGTGACATGTTTGTGTGCGTCTGAGAGTGAGTGTGTATCTCTCCATGAAATGCCTTTTATAGAATAACTGTTGAGTTCATTAAAGCTGAACGCTCGCCTGTCGTGTCAATCGTAGTAACTTTTGTATGGTGGATGTTTGGGGCTCCAAGGTTATGATTCTAATCTTGAATTTATTTCATGTTTTCTTTTGTATTGCAACAATACATCATTGGTAGTGGTTGAACCCAGAGTCTGGTGTCTGTGTTTATTCATCTAACCTTATTCCCTTTTGAGGTCACGGGGGTCTGCTGTGCACATTGGGCGAGAGGCGAGGGTACACCATGGACAGGACACCAGTCCATCGCAGGCCAACATTCACACCTAAGCAGAATTTAGATTATTCAATTAACCTAACCGCATGTTTTTGGGATTATGGGGGAACCGGAGTACCCAGAAAAAAGCACCGGGAGAACATGCAAACTCCTTCCAGGAAGGTCTGTCTTTATTTGAGAGCTGATTAACACTAAATTTCTACCTAATATCCCAGTAGAACACACATAACAGAAGCTTCTAGAGCACATTGATGATGTCACCAAGCAGAACCCACCATCACAGACGGTTGAACTTTATTCTGGATAATCAAAATAAAAGTGGGGAGTATTCACCATCAACATGTTTATTTCACCACGGAATCAATTCGAAGTAATGTTTAAAGCAGGGATGTCAAACTCATTTTCACAGAGGGCCACATTAGCATAATGGCTGTCCTCAAAGGGCCAGATATAACTTATAAATGTAAAACAATGTTATTGAATAAATCTGATTGAAACAGTGACACGCCCCCTGCTGTTGCTGTTTGTGTTTCACAAAACTTACAGCGGCTCTCGATGATGGTGTAAACATCTTCTTTCACTATTTACAAGTGTTCTGGTAGTGAAATCGAACAGTTTAGTGTGCCAAAAACAGATGCAAGGAAATTAGAGAAAAAAAGACACACTTGCGCTAATGCGGAAGAAGAATCACGGACAGAACACGGTAAACAAAAACAGTACAATCTAACATTAATAAACCTATTACTACTACTAAAACAAGGAGTATCTGGAGAATCACATTTGTGCGGTCGATAAAACGCTCAAAATAAGCAGTAAAAAAGAACTTCAATGTGAAACTCCACGGTCTATTCTTGTTCGTCAAAGTGAAAGCTATTCCATGCGAGATCTACTATAACGGTGTGTACTACTCCCTTCGGAGAACAGCACAAACAGCCTCTAACCAGAGGAGAAAGAGAAGTGTGAGACTCTGCCGCAAAACTGAGCGAGAAGATAAGTACCGTAGAGTCTCTAACTTCAGAAATAGACGCGTCACAGGTCCTCAACTTGCAGCTTCATTAAAGTACCCACAAAATGCAAGTGTGTGACAGTGAAGAGGAAACACCGGACACTACAGTGAAGAGGCCTTATCTGAGACTGGCCAATAAAAGAAAAAGATTAATATGGAACCAGACATCGTAGAGAGGAAGATTAAAGAAAAGTGTTCTGGACGGAGGAATTGAGGTTTGGGGTGTTTGGATCACACAGAAGAACAGTTGTGAGACACAGAACTAAAAAGAGGCAGGAACACTGCCTGACGCCATCTGTCAAGCAAGGTGGGTATAACGTGATGGTCTGGGGGTGCTTTGGTGTTGGTAAGGAGGAAGATTTGTTCGAGTTAAAAGGGATTTTGAAGAAGGAAGGCTATCGCTCCATTTTGTAAAGGCATGCCATACCCTATGGACAGCCCTTGATTTGAGCAAATTTCATCCTGCAGCAGAACAATGACCCACAGCACACATCCAAACTGTGCCAGAACGTGACCCCAATATTTTGAACGGTAGTGTATGTGTGTTCCTTACTTGAAAACAAACATAAAACGATGGTTTTCATAATTACAGAACTTTAGTAAACAACAAAAAATACTTGACTTGTGGTTGCTGTGGCAGCCATCTTGTTAAACAACCAAATGTGCCGCCTCCCACGGTGCATGCTGGGAAATAGGTCTCAGGCACAGTCGAGCTGAAGCGTGTCAGAAAATTAAGACTCGTGAAAAATTTGTCAAAACCTAGTGACTGCAAATTTAATGAAATGCACTTTTTACTGCCTAATATTTGGAGATTTAAATGTTGGACTTTTTAAGACCCTGCGGAAACCCTGAAAGTAAATCTGTGGGGCTGCAATTCTCTCGGACTTAGAAAATGGTTAGAGCTAAAATAGAAATAAAAAGCATGCGTGCATTGTAAAACATTAATATAAACACAATATTTATAATCACAAATAATTGCTAAACATTTTTGAAAGACCAAAATAATAAACATGTAATGGAACACAACACAGACGCTTCAGTAACTGATGTGTTTAATGAGGTTAAGACTCTGTAAACAATTCATAGCGAACACGTCGCGAGAACAGTTCCACAGCAGCTAGCATCACTAGCATCCCACAGCTAACTTCATCCACTAGTACAGCGTTCACTAAACTTGTGAGCGATTTCGACAGAGAAAACGTTGTTCTAGTTTGACATGGTTTAAAGCATTTAAAGGAAAGTAAATATCGTTATTTCTTAAAAAGGCACCAAAAGATCTTTGAAGAAAGACAGTGTGTCAAATCCCCTTTGGGTTCCGTTGCGTATAAATAAGGCAATATCTCGTAGAATAAACCGGTTCTAGTGTTGATGCTCCCGGAGGAGCTGGATGTAGTTTTTGGGGACGAACCCTCGCTTGCCTCCAAACTCTCCACGGAACCACTCAACATCCACCTCTTCCAGATCACACACCACATCCCCGGCCTGAGGAGAGAGAAGGAGATACAGATCGCAGGCACGTCTGTTACTACTCCAGCTCAGTACTTTCAGACATTTTGAGCGTCAGACCTTGAGCTGTAGCTCATCTTCACCCTCAGGAACGAAATCGTACAGCACTCGTCCAACACTTCTCACTGAAAACAAGCGATGCATTGTCAAAATCATACAAATATAAAATCTTATTGTGTTTCTGACTAAGGCTGGAGACAGTGGTGTTAGGCAGTGTTTCCCCTACCATTAAATGTGGGTGGTTATATTCTATCTTTCTTAATATCTGGTAAATTATCTTTCTCACAAAGTGATGCCAGCAGTCAACCAGCCATGTTCAGTGTAGCTGTCAATCATATGGCCCCGCCTAGTTCTAAGAGGCGATGAAGCCATCGTGAGACAAATGAAAATAGACCCAAAACAAAACTATTGTTAACTGTATGATCTTTTGAAAATCATTAAAACCATTTGTGTAAATAATATCTGTGGCAAAAATTCATAAAGTTCAACTTTTTCCCACAGCCTTGCATTGACCAGAAACTATTCTGCAGCCGGCCACAGGGGGGTGCTCACCGCAGTTTGGCTTCACTCCGCCTGCCATGTGTGATACACTTAAATCAAACACATAGTTGTTGCTCTGAATAGACATTTTTAAGGGCAAACATATTGAAACGACCTGGAGGTGCATTTCACAGCAGTCTGCTTTTTCAAGCACAACAGCGGCCATCTTTGTCAGGGCATTGAAGGCACAGTGTGGATCATGTGACCCATCAAGGTAGATCTAAACGATTATTATTTCATTTGATTTACTATCAATATGGGCATCATTGGCAAACTTTCACATGCAAAAAAAATAATAACTTTGATACAAAAAAATTACGAGGGGGCAAAAGGGCAGGTGCTCTAGCAAGGTGTACCTAATAAAGTGGCAGGTGAGTGTTTTTCCTAACAAAGAAATTGGTTTATGGAAATGTATAATGGAATAAAATATATTCCACATAATTCATGAGATAATTAGATAAACAAACATTTCCTAATCTGATTGGTTCACAGTTAATGAATATTCCCATTCACATAAATGTTTTCACCTGGAGATGCTGAGGCCAATTTCCTTGACGATGGTTCAGCTTCTTCCTCATCCTGGATGAAGCTGAGAGGGAAGATTCCTATTTGTCCATTCAGCAGGCCACGCCCCCACTCCTCATTTGCGTATTCAATGAGAATAATGACATCACCCTCACTAAAGGACAGCTCCCCTTCTCCTCCTTCAAAAGCAAAGCGAGCTACAACAGATCTGAAGAGGGAGGAGGAGAGGATGTGAAAACCAGGTGAACAGTAACATCACAGTGTCACTCTTTCTCCTGCGGCTCCTAATAGATGACTGTAGTTAGTTTGTTTAGGCGCCGCGCTGCAATCATCCACTGGCTACAGGATACATTGGTGTACTGCCCCAAGCGTTCATTACTCACTGGCCCCGGGGCGCACTGGGTGCTCAGCTTTCAGTGCATCTGCAACTCACATAATGATTTGCATACGAGGATTGTAAACGATGTTCTCCTGCAAGAGGTACGGCTTCACCCGTGTCACTCTTTAGGTCGTTACGAATCAGCTATTTGTTTCTAGATGAAGAGTCGTGAGACTTGGAAATGGTTGCTGGTGCTACAATCCTGGGGTTGTTCTTGTTATAGGCGTTTTATGTCTGTGTGTAGGAGTGAGATGATTGGATGAGAGTGAATGATGACTAAACAAGCGGATACAGCAGAACTGTTTGTAGTTTTTCGTGTCTTGGAATTTGTATCTCGAAGCAAAATATTTCCCGCGAGACTTTTTGTATCTCGAACATTTCAGAACTCGAAGCATTTGTATCTCGGGGTACCACTGTATTTAGTTGATTAAAAATGGTCTTTTAATAAGTTAATTTAACTCTTTAAATATTACAAATTGTGTATTTAAACATGAATTAATGTTCCATTTCACATTGTGATGGGCTTTTCATCAAAAATTACAATGTTACGTTTCTGTGATCTGTTCCTTACTTTAAAGAAGCTAATTAAAAAAAAAAACATTCTGAATTTGGCAATAAACATACATATGCAAAAATAAGACCAATGTAGGAAGAACAAGTATTTACATATTTTAAGCATGAAGAAAATATGGAAATTGAAAAGAACGATAATTCTCATGTTTGTCGCCTGGGGAGTTGTCGCCCGTGCTCTGTTCAATGTGTGTGCAGCGCGTCCGGTGGTGTGTGCGACCAGACAAGGAAAACAAGCACCGGTGGGTACTTTATATTATGAAGGACGGATTACAGCCATGAATCAGAAATGTTGCATCTCGTTATAGTCGCAAGAAAAATGTTCGCCAACTAATTACAATGAAACAAAGCTATACGCTTGTAATTTAAACCTAATCACGATGATGGAGTTACACTGTTTAAACCACACGTGCGTCACCTGTTCAGTTTACTCGTCTGGACCGGCTTCAGTACAGTCACACCCTCTCTGATACTCTCTTCCTGTCCTTCGAGTTCTGACAGTGTTTCTGGGACGTCTCCATCATCCAGAAAAATCAAGGGCTCCTCCTCCTCCTGAAACAAGTTCAAATATAAGAGTAATAATAAACAGGGCTGAAGCGACTAATCTCGTTATTGAGTAGTCAGCACGCACACTTCCGTTTTCAAAGAGTCGCAACATGCAGCAAGAACGAGTGAGAATCAACGAATGTGAATAAAAGTCTCAGGCTGAGGACATTAAAAGCTATTTCAGAATTAAATTACTATTCCATTATATCACGGGAGCAGGACAGGCATGCACGAGCACAAGGAAGCTTTTTAAAACATTTCATTTCAAATGTGCATTATTTTACATTGTTCTGTATGAACTTTGTGAGGTTGTCACCATGAGGTCTAACCCTGAGAGGTCTTTTGTTGTTTGTTAGTAAAATATTTCAAGAGGTATTTGCAGGAAATCCTTAAATAAATATTTTCTCTCCCACCTGCACATAAATAAGGATACCATGATCCTGTGTGCGTCCCGGTCTCGAAGTTATATCCCATATAAACGGTAAACACTCACGCTAAACCCAAATGAGGGCAAAAGCTGCAGAGATATCATTTGAGATGAGCGTGTTTATTACCGGGTGAATGGATGCTCTGCCAACTGAATCTCATTCAGTAACTACAAAACAGCAGGACCCTGTGTTTACAGATTAATCCAGATGTGTAACGCTTCATTAAAGACAGAATCTAGCGATGATGTTAGGATATGTGGTGTAGCTATTTAAGGGCTACAGTGGTTTTAAGATATGAGTAGAACACTGGTTTGCTTTAGCCATCACCTACAAAAGCAAGGGGTTTCATGAACTCTAAAGTAATTAAGTGTTAGTAAAATGTGTTTTTAAACAGCCGAGATGGCATAAGTGCAGAACATTGTAAAAATTCATCTAAAATTACTGGAAAACAATCATTTTTGTGACAAATTGAGAGCTGAAAACGTTTAGATAAATGAAACACGCTGGCTGGCATATGTATTTTTGTTAGTGAAAAATTTCTAAACTCTTCAGTATTTATTTAATTGTGTATTTTTGTGCGTGCTGTATCATAATCTGTCTATAGTCACTAATTAAGAATAACTGGTAGCAGGGGGTATGTGGCTGGAAAAAGAGCCACACCTTTAATGAGTGCAAACCTTTCCTCTTTCAGACGCACAAGTCAAGCCCCGATCTTGAGTTAATGCCCAGAATCACTTGCAAATCGTGCACACGTGTAACAATCGCACAGTGTGAAGTACCGGCTAGCCACAGGCTAGCGAGATGCTTCTCAAATACCTCGATCTATCGCGAGTCACAATTATGGATGTGAAATGTATTCTGACTGAAATAATGTCTGTGATTTTCTGAAGCCAATAAGAGAGAAGCATCCAGAGCAATTTGAAGTTGCAGAGACAAAAAAGCATAGTTTATTTTGACCAAATGAATTAATAAAAAAAACGTTCTTGCTGCATTTCTGACACGAAAACTGACGCGTTGACGCACTACCGTTTTTTTTTTCGGCTGGTGTGTAAGCTCACATTAGCACCAGTGTAATTAAAATTAAAGATCCACTTAGCAGCAGATGCATAGGTATGCAAAGGCCTTCAGACCACCTCTGTGTATAGATGGTGTACCCTGATATCCAATGTCATGTCCTTTGAGTTCTCCTGCTGTTCTCCGCTGGTTTTCTCCACCTCCTCCTCATCGTCGTGGTCTTGAGGAACTTTACTCTAGTGTACAAACATTGCAACTTTCTGGTAATTAAGAAAAAAAAACACACTCTATAAATTCAGGTATACTTACAGGGTAGCGTCGAAAGAGAGGATGTCCGACTCTGGGACGAGGAGGGAGGGGCGGGGCTCTCTTTGGAGAGTTACTATCTGGATGCTGATTGGTCAGGGAAGGTGCGGGGGAGAATCCGCGGGCCTCTTTCATTGGAGGAGGTCGGAGAGGGAGGGGTCTACTTCCACTTGGTCTGAGTAACATAATGAGAATTCCAAGGTAAACAACAATTAAATTGATTTTCTAGATGGAGGATATTAAAGAGAGAAACCAAAAGAACTCAAAGACGCTCAGGAGGAAACTGACTGGTTATTATTTAACCTGTTAACCTGACCCGCAGCCCGTGAATCGAAACTTACAGAAAGGTCGCATAATTACACTACTATTTTTAAGCAAAATTTGACAAACTATGTATTTGAAAGCTGAATTTCTCATGATTCAGTCGATATAAAGCATTATAGGTTTAACACACTACAGGGACAACAGTTTGTCAATTTGTGTAAAGAGTCCTAACAAAGCAAAATGGTGATGCCTACCTTTTATGATCCCTCTACAGGTACACAGCCCCTGAATCATCGAGTGTCTTATACCATTGCACTTGTAACAGTCCAACGAACAAAATGCATCCAAGCTGCTACTCCAAAAACGTGTTTACCACGAGAAAAAGACATTAAAGCACAACTATTCACTTTTCGTTTAAAAGAAAAAAAAAATTTTTAAAGACCGGGCAAAAATGGTGTGTTTCGATTCAGTAGAGTCTCCTGAACATTTTGAGACCACCTTTAGAAGTCTGTGACCAGGATTAGCCAATCAGCAAGCCAGTAAACAAGTCCTGGCCACTCAATGAGAGCGAATGTCAATATGGGTCCTCTTTGTTTCGAACGTGTAGATGAGCTTTCAAACGATGTTTGGTTTGCCACAATTCTTTTTACAAACGCAGACGCAGGGGTTTACGTGGCTGCGTAAAGAGAGCAGATGCTTTCTAGTGGTATTCATTTGTATAAAAAAGGTCATTTTCATTTTTGTTACCAAGTGCCAACTTGGTTGCATATGGTGCCAACGGTGCCCACCTGGACATAAAAATCTTACAAAATCCCTCCAGAAAACACACGTTTAGCTCCATTTTGACAGATTTTGGTCATGTATTGGTCCACAGTTGTGGCTTCTATTCACTGTTGTTTTATAAAAAACAAGAACAAATATAGGCGAGGATAATTTCTACAAAGTTTGTGAATCTATAACTTTAGTTTTCTTTGAGGTATCCAGTTCCTTTCGTTTACCTGATAAACTAGAAAGGGTCACCTTTTAAATTATTTATTTTATTAATTTAACCCATAAAATGTAAGAGTTACAGCCATTTTATTTTGGCTATGCCTTTTTCGGACCTATGTTTAAAAAGAGGGGGTGGTGTTACCAGGTTAATAAATCTCAGTGGCAGTACCTTGGAGGCAGAGATGGAACAGAGGAGTCAGAAGACTGACAAACATCTGCCAGCACCTAAACAACACAAAATAAGCCGGCCCTTTATCCAAGTGAATCAGGAACCCATGAATACATGAGAGTAATTGGTAAAATAGAACAGTCACAATCAATAGTTCACCTGTGAGCTAGACGATGATTTCCTGAGCACAGGGGGAGGAGGCCGAGTGTGTTTAGGAAGCAGTGGACCTGAACAAGAACAAGAACGTTTTTCCACAAGTACAAGTTAGTTTTCCTACAATGCCTACACAAACAAGAGATTCATCATTGTAGAATATATTACACCATCGTCCTGCACCGCAACTCTGAACTGTGTTTCACTTTCACTGTCCAAACCTCCCATGCTATAATAAACAGTACTTGAATTCTAATAGTTATATTTATCACTGGTGCTGCCAGAAGATTAACTGTACGGATGTGTGGATAACCACAAACAGTGTGTGGAAATCTAACGAAAGACTCACGTTCTCCAGCGTTCCTCTCTGTCAGCATCACTGGAGTGTTTCTGGTCAGGCCTCCATCCAGAAGAGCGACCGATGAAGCTTTATTTGAAACAAAAGCAGACCCTGAATGTACAGAGGGTGCAGTAGATTCAGAAAGCCTTGCCGATTTTGAAGATGCAACAAATCCAGAAGATACAGGAATTTCAGCAGATGTTGAGGATGTAGAAGATGCTTGAACTCCAGAAGAAGATTCTACAAAACTAACAGACCCTGTAGATGGAGAAGAAGATCCACAAACTGCAGAAGCTACCAGAGATGGTGAAACTACAGATGTTGAAATTATTGGTGATGTTGAAGCTTCAGAAGCTTCTGAAGAACCCAAGGCTTCAGAGGAACCAGAGGCTCCATTGGATCTGTTTTTTGTGAGAAGTGGTCTGGGCATAGGCACTGGTTTACTTGGCCTCTGCTGAAGCTCAGGACTCTGAAACACCTCGAACACCATTGGTTTCGTCGCCTGATTAGGTTTAGATCTCTGTGTTCTGGGACGAGGGCGAGGCCTGCTCCTCACAGCTTGATCCTGCATCTCATCATCCTCCTTCTCCACAAATCCCCTCTTCTCATTTTCCTCTGGATCTGGACTTTTATCAGAGCAGAATGCCTCCAGAAGCTCATCCAGGTATTTGTTGCAGACACCTGATGGGGCTTCGTCAAATCCTGCAAAAACGTTCTGCACCCCATCATCTTTTAGCCGAACTAGAGTCTGAACTTTGACCTCTGTGCTGGTCACATGAGCGCCTTCGAGATGCTGAAAGGAGGATCTTGAGCGTGGACGAGGTATGGGTCGAGCCTTTTCCACATCTTGGTCGAGAAGAGGCTGAATTCTGGTGATGGGGGTGTGGCCAAATGATGTGACATCGTCACTGAGATCATCAAAGTGGGTCTGCACGCCGCACTCCTCACTGTGAGAGTTGCTTGGTTCATCTGCAGTCTGAGAGGGTTTTACAGGAGGGGAAGGGCGGGGCGGTTTTGGAGGCCTGCGCACTGTACGGAAACACAACAACGTTTGTAATGTAATTATTTACATTTTAAACATGGCGTTTAAATGAGCTGATATTCCACATTCTAAAAGTAGAAAAACCAGAGTGTAAAAAGTTATTGAACCTTGCTTTAAATTAGGAATGATCTGAAACAGGCCTGGTCACATGGTTTCAGACTCAGAATCGGACATCACCTCTCGACGAAGACTCTGATATATATGTTGTGACGAGGCAGCAGGACCGATCAGCGTTGCCAGGTGTGATTCACCGGCCTGCACACTTAAACAGCCGAGGAAAACAATCAACGTGCGGGAGAAGCGTACTATTTCCTTCACCAGGAGCAGCAGATGGACACAGCGAGAGCCACTGGGAGCCAAAGGGAACCAGGACATCCCCACTGACCGGGTCTAGAGTGTCACCCTCGGGTGACTCAGCTCGATCTCTATTACATTACATTTGCCATGGTTATCTACAGAGAATGAATATCATTTAAACACTGAAACAACTTTGGTATAAAGTTAACTTCGAGTTTTCTCACGTTGTTTTAACAAATAAAAACACACAGAGTAATTGCCTTCAGCGCTGTCAGCCCCATCGACTCGATTCCACACTCTGTCCTTGACAAACAGCTTTTATCAAAGTGTTTTGAGGCTCATAAATAACTGAATACTGTTGAATTTTGACTTTGAGGAAATAGTTGATCTGTTCCTGTACCAGCGGAACATGCATTTCACCTTTCCTCTATGCAAAGGAGATGTGTTGCACTGGATGAGGCACCCCTGTGAGGTGGGATGGATCATCTTGGCAAAGGAGAAGTGCTCACTATCACAGATTAATGAGCAATATTTCAGAGAAATGGTTATTTTGTGTATGTAGAAAATGATCAGATCTTTGAGTTCATCTCATAAAAAATGAGAGCAATAACAAGTGTTGCGTTTATATTTTTTCTTCAGTGTTTTTCGCCTCACATTGCAACCATCTGGTAAAATTAATGGGTCTATTTTACCTCGTGGTAGAATTTGTGCAGTGAAGTGAAGTGCTCATGATACTGATAGAAATGCAGAAGGTAAACGGTAATATAATGATTACTTTCCAAACATCGATCAGCCCGACAGGCTAAGGAAGAGAAGCAGATGAAGTGATGCCTGCACCAGCCCGTGGGGGCAGCGCTAAGATCTGCGGATGCTGCAGGTCTAGGTTCAGTAATAGGAAGTGCTCAGAGAATGAGGCCAGCGGACTACCTAAATATTAGGGGTGTAACGGTACGCTAAAATCGTATTCGGTTCGGTACAGTGTCTTGGAGAGTTCGGTTCGGTTCATTCGGTTCGGTACAAAACAATAAGAACTTACATAATCTTTATTTTGAAAAGCTGCCAATACACAGTAGAATTCTTGCATAAAATAAATAAAAGTGACACATTTGGGTGATATTTTAAATAAATTGCACTCTTTATAAAAGAAATACACATTTTTTTAAATAAAAAATTAAAAACTGCAACTAGTTAGGACCTGAAAACTTTTAACACTAGCAACAGCTTCAGCTTGTAACTCAACAAAACTAACTATTCAAGTTTTAAGTTTTTGGCTAAAAAGATTAACCTATCCACATTTTCTGAAGAGAGCACAGATCTGGTTGCAGTGACAATATCTCCAGCAGTAGAAAATGTTAGATGTGTTGCCTGCCCGATCTCCGTGGAACAATGTCGGCATACAACTTTAAATTTATCCACTCGTCTATCCCCGTTATGTATTTTAACAGAGAAGACAAAGTGTTCTCAAACAGGAGACCGTAGTGAGGTGGGAGGTCTTCAAGCTCTGGCTTCTCTTTCGCTGTTGCCATGATGCCATTTTCTAACTCGTGCTCTGCTACTAGGAACAATGTTCCTAGGCGAGTTTCCGCACGGACGCTATTGAGTGACGCACAGTAGAGCTGCACGTCAATCAATAGCGTCCGTGCGGAAACTCGCCTAGGAACATTGTTCCGCTGCGCTTAATATCGCGCTAATAATACATTTATATAATTTAATACAAATACCGAATACCGAAACGGTACGCAAGTGTACCGAACAGAACAGGCCGTACCGAAACAGTTCAATACATACCGTGAACTGTTACACCCCTACTAAATATCCTGAACGACCCGGTGTTTCCGGTATCCAGACATCATTTTCACACAGAGTCTTTGGGATGTGCTGGAGAAGGCTTTGCACATCTTTTTTTAGATTCATTTTGGTCCTTTTCAAGCCTTTATTAGACAGGAAAGGGAAGATGAGACAGGAAGAGACAGGGGGAGCTCAAAAGTTGAACACGGGTCGCCCTGAGCAGCCGCGTAAATGTCAAGTGCCCTATCCACTACACCACCAGGCCTCGACATCAATCAATGCAAGGTTTTGGCAGTGTATAACTGTACAGGTTACTCTCCATCCGGTCACAATTTTGCTCTGTAGCTCTTAAAAATGGTTCTTGCTGGGTCACACCCCGTAAACAACTGATTTTCCCAAGATGTGGTTATCAGATAAAAGTAATGAGATCAAAAGTGATGGTTTTACCCCTTACCTGGCCCAGCAGCAGGGGTTTGTGGGTAAGGAGAGTGAGAGTCGGTCTGTGTAGCTATGGTGGTGGTGCACAGATGAGCGGATGAGGATGATAAAGATGAGGACGACGACGACGAAGGAGATGGATCTATGACATTCTGCTCTCGACTCTTCTCTCTGATCACCTGCTCATAGGAGGGAGGCGGGAGCTGTCGGGGCAGAGTCACAGCTGTCAATCAAACCCTATTGCACTGAGAATTCTAAAACGATTCGATAGCAACCAGCTTCCAGCATTCCTCAGACTTTTGGATCATTTTGAAGTATTCATTGTGATGCATCAATTAAACCCAAGTAGAACTGCTTCTTTAAGCTCTGCCCACCTGAACAGTGGTTGTGGCAGCTGCCCATGTGGGCGGTGCTGGAGGTGGAGCTGGAGGAAATCCTCCAGATCCCCCCGGGAACCATGAATTTGATGGAATAGGCTCGGCTGAGAGGATGGTGATCTCTGGACGCCTACAGTACAAGAAAAGACCATTATTATGTTGATTTGAGCCAACTTCACATGCAAACAATGATCGGCGACACACTAACAGTGGCTAGCTAAAGGTTTGTTTTTTAAAAAACTTAAATAGAGTTTCCGGATCAGTGTGTATTTCCACAAGGCAGTGGAGTAACCCGGGGGAAATTCCGATGATTTTACAGGAAGGGACACACTTGTGAAGTAGCTAAGGTTCCACAGCTGAAAGAATATCTGCTTCATGTAACAAACGTTTATTGCTTGTGTATGTGTAAAGTCGATAAAAAGAAGCTGGACTGACCTCCGGTCCCGCAGATGGTCACTCTGAGAGCTGGTTCTGGATGCTGGCAGTTTCAACAGAAACACAAACACAAAACCCAACTCACATGCAAACATCAGACCCACAACAAACAAAACAATCACTTTCATCCGGCGCCCCAGAGCTAAGCCAATGACAGAGAAAAATGCGCTTAATAACTTTAAATTAAGTTTCTCGTTTCAGTTCTAATTTGTTTACTTAATCCAGCTAAATCTTTTTGGAGCTTCAATGTTAAAATGAAACATTTTATTAACATTTACTATAGTAGTGTATCAAGTAGTGTGTTCTTTTAAGAAGTCAAGATTTCTTTTTTCAGTTAAATATAAAACAAAGCCCTCCTCCTGGGAGGATGAAGGTGTTTCCTAAGCACTAAACTTTTAGCTATTTACAGAAGACCCTAAAAGTCCCAGGGCGAGGTTAACTCATCAGCAGCTTCAGTATGACTGCGAGCTAACTGCACTGAAGCGTGATCTAACCGGAAACGTTCCAATCCACGGGTACAGGCAAATATCATGAGAATGTCTCAGTCAAGGCGACGACCAAAACAGTTTTTAAAGACTCTTGAGTCGGTGGAAACGTTTTAATGAAATTTGACCAAATCCGACTGAAGCGCTTGTGAAGAGCGGGAAAAATTAAAAGCAACTAAAAGACAAAACAGAGTTTTTGAGCATATCAAGAGGCATATGAAATGTCCTCAAAATCACAAGGTGAGGACACACGATGCTACACAAGTGATAATTTCAATTGTTCAAGTTTGAAAAGCACTGTTCTACAGCAAACGCACAGAGTAAACATTTTATTAGGGCTCGAGAACTGAAGAGCTTAAATATAAGTATTATAGATCACGGTTCCAAAACTGACAGAAAGTTTGCATTTTCACAAATACCTCTAAAAATGGCCACTTTTGCTTCACACATTAACAAACTTCTCTCAGATATTTTATCTGTTTGTCCCAAACTCCATCACTACCATCTTAAAGCAAATGGGATGTTAAAATGCAAAGGTTTTTTTACTTTCTTTAAACTACATACACATGGCAGCCACCAAAACAATGCCACTGTTTAATGTCCAAACGAACAAACACACACACACAAATACCTATAGCAGCCTATGGTGTCATTATCTGGTCTTTTTTTTGGACCAAGACCTACAAAAGGTTTATTGGAGTGAGTTTCCAAAACCAACAGAAAATTTATAATTTTATTTTTAAAAAAAAAGGCAATTTTGTGTGTCTCATACTTTAATAAACTCCCCCTAGAGATTGTATCTGTTCACCTCAAATGTCCATCAGTCTTATCTTAAGATATGTCAGATGTTCAATTACGAAGCATTTATGTTAAACTATGTGCACACAGCAGCCATCAAAGGCAACATCTTGCCAAGAACAGGATATTGTAGAGCTGGGTGATATGGTCATTTTGGATTTTTTTCAGCTCTATTTAAAATCAAAATGCAGATAAAAAGATTTTTAATCTTTTGATTAATGCAGATTTTATTACACTCTATTAGATCGTACATTTTGGTCTAATTGTTATTTTGTTTTGAACGAAATTGAAATTAAACACAAAATCCAATGTGTACCGTCATTTTATTAATAATAATGAATGGGTGGGAGCCGTCCTCGATGACACTGCAGGCTGGTTGTGCGCACAAATACCTTTGGTCTTTAAACAGTTGATGAATTAATTTCCTGTTAGTTTAGGGCTTGTTTAAACATGCATGTTTTATTTAGAGCTCATTACAAGACTTTATTCGTGATTTCGTTGTAAACATACATTCAGTGTTGGGCAGGTAAATCTAATGCGGTAGCGAAATCACAGAGGACCGACTTCAATCCATGACCCGTTGTCGGAGAGCAAGAGGTCGAGTCTCGCTGCCATTGTTTGTGTTTCTAAATATTATATAAGCCGCATGCATTCTACAGTAGCTCGGAAGGTGAACGCATTCTTATGGAAACGGGGCAGCGTTTTTGGAAACAGGGCAGCGTTGGGGCAGATATTACCGTATTTTTCGGCTCATAAGACGCACCGGCACATAAGACGCACCCAATTTTTAAAGTCGAGATAAACAATAAAATCATTTTCCTCCAGCCCTTCTTGTTATTGCGCCACCGGGTGTCAAAGAGCAATAAAACATTAGACACTGATGAGGTACTTCTCAACATTTTCACTCTGCATTTTAGCACAACGGGGGATCATGACACTGAGATGTGGTTTTCCTGATTTCATTTTGCGTGTATCGCTCAGTAATCACTAGAATTCTAAAAAAAGGACGAGCCGCAAAACATAGAAAGAACAGTTTCATTTTTTGAAGGAATTACAAATTAAAATTTCCAATTTTTTCGTATTTCTGGTTCTGAAATTAAAGTTAAAATACCAAAAAAACTGTTTAAACAGCACATAGGAAAATACAATTAAAGATATGAGCCACGAAGGCACTATTATTATTATCATATCACTGCGTTTGATGAGCTCTGGAGCGAGGGATGATGGAGTCGCAGGAAAAAAACACAACTCACTGCGTTTGATGACGGCTCTGATCGACGAAAGAGGCCCTTGGCTGGAAATGACAAAAACAAAAAACAAACCACATGAGAAAAAAAACTAAAAACCTGCAATGGTGTCATATTAACAAACTGCGATTTCCACCACTCCGCCACTCAAAGTGCGATATCTCCTTCAGCACAACGAGTGGTGGCTGTCAAAAGTTTAAATCATTTTTTAATCATTGATTTATATTCTTGATAAATAAAGATGTATATTGATAAATGGGATTTGGAGCATTTTGTTTAAAAACTGGGGCCATGGAGTTATCTCGTTTATTTTCCTCAAACCGACTTCGCGCCACAGAAAACACATTTACTCCAACTCACCAAAAAGGCGTTTTGGAATAAAAACATAATATATAAACATTTTTTTTAACAATTTTTGTATTTTTCGAAGCAATCGACTGGAAATCCATTTCACAGTTGGACAATACAAAGCAAAATGCCACACCCTCCCCTCCCTCACCAGCTGAAGTGCCCTTAATTCACAGAGCTGCTAAACGCTGCCTGAACTGTGTCGTTCCTCTGGTAAACAGCAGAGATTCACGTGAATCCCTGAAGATTAAAGAGGAAATCACTTCTCTCTTTATAACAGAACCCAAACAGGTTTTTCCGGATCAAGAAAATCCCACGGTAGTGCTGAGCGAACACTGCAGAGGATCATATATTTCTATTATGATTTGACAGATTAACTGAAACAACAGTTTTTCACCTCCACTCACACCCCGAACTCTGACGCACAGAGACATCAGAAGATGTTTGTTTGTAACAGCACACAGTCACAATGCTCCATGGGTTGATGCCATCAGGGTTCTGCGCAGGGCGCCAGAGTTTGTGACATCACAAACACCGTAGAGCAGTAATCCAGTCTAAGATGCGACCACGAGATTATTCAAAAGAATCATCACAGTTTTCACAATTACTTATTTATAGAAGAGGTAATCTCCAGAGACAACCCTCTATTTCACCTCCTCTGTTTCAATGTTCTTGTCTCTTGCTGCAATGTAAGCGCATCACATGACCAAACCCCGCCCGAAACAAACTCAAACTGAAGCTGTGCTCAATTATATAAATCAAGCCTGAACTGGACCCGGTTCTTCTGGTCCCGTCAGGATCAGGCAAAGACCTTCAGCTCTAAAACACTGCAGTCACACAGCGGCCTTTAGATTTGTAAAAAAACAACAACTTTAAACCCCTGGATGAAGTTTGATCATTCTGGAAATGAGGAGTTCATACATGAATACAAACCGGACCGGCTTAACCTCTCTTTAGTTTTAGGTAAATAAGGTAAATCTGGCTGTAGCTGTGACCATCTGTATTTTTTTTTTCTTTAATGTTTACGGGCTACGTGGCTGGAAAGTTTGGGAACCACTGTCTACATCTTTCAAAATTCTGAATGACAAAGTGCCTTTTTACAAAATGCACAAAACATACAAACATTGTGCACAACCCAAAACCATCAGAACAAAGTATTAACAATACTGCCATCAAATGTATATGTTATATTTTCTGTCTAGCGGAAGAATTCCAGTATATTGTCGTATGAGAAGCAGATTCTGTGAAGAGGCAAGTTTCCAGCTGATCACTGCCAATAAAGTCCACCGGTGACGTCGAAAAATCACGAGAGGCAAAAGGAGAGACTGTGGGACACGAACATGAGCGGGGAGCAGATGAATAGTCCAATATCTGCATGTGGGCTCTGATACTGTTTCACCGTACTATTCTGGAAGCAGCCACTTCATTTAATATCGATGTTTGTTTTAAAAAGAAATAAAGATTTATAATGATTATTGGAATTTTGTGAAAAACTAGAGCCATGAAGTTATCGCATTTTGGAGAAAAATTAACTAAAAATTAGGAGTGTAACAGAAAATATAGATTGTGAAAAAAGAAACTTATTTTTTAGTGTAGCCGCTGTCATGTCAAAAACAAGTGTTTCATGAGTTTTGTGAATGTTTGAGGATCAATTAACTGTTTCGATAGGATCACATTTGTAATTTTATGCATTTTTGTTCAAATTGTTGGGCTTTTTTTGTTTGTTTCTCCTAGCGAGTCCTGCATTCTTATCGTCAACAGCGTAAACTTTACTTGTAAACAGAAGCAAACTCAGTGCTATTAACTAAATCGTGTTTATGGTGCAGACTTTCTGTGATAGACTCTGCAGTGGATTCCATCCAAGATCAAACGATGATACACATAGTAATCCTTACAAAATAATACTCAGAAACAGATCATTAAATGTGCTGCTTACCTGGAGTGACGCTGATCTGGTTTGTTTCTGTCTGAAGGGTCTGAAATGTACAGAAACAGAGCTTTCCATCATAAACCATACCGGCACGGCAGAAATGACATGTTTACAGCAGATGTGGTGTTATGTGACTGTACTGTCTGCAAAAACATTCATTATTACGGTTGTGATCTTGTTTGCCATAGATCGAGAAAACAATAAGTGCATGAGTGCAATGGACCAGCCGCCTGGCCAGTGAAAAACCAGTACAACCAAAATCAAATGCATTTGTGAACATTTGAAAGTACTGGTTGACTCTGAAGTAAGAGAAAACGTTGAGCAACTTGAGCATTTTTAAATTATTAACTTCATCTCAACATTTAGACGTTACAGACCGTGAAAGGACAATAAATCTCATTAATGAAAGCAGAGCTCGGTACAAGAGTTAACTCATTTTAGTTCACACGGGATTGAGAAATTCCCCAAAGCAACAACAGAGAGAACCCGACAAGTACGTGCTAGTTTCTGCCGCTGGATAGAAAAGAGAAGAGAGATAAAAACTTTAACATTGTATTGTTCAATCGAGTTACAGTCAAGAATTAAGGTTAAACTGAGGAACAGTACACACACTGTAAATAGAATATTGGTTTTACAATATTGTACTGTAAATTTCAACAAAATTTATGTCTAATAACATATTTTCGTTGCTATAAAAACAGTTTATAACTGTACAATTGCAAGGATATAAACCATAATATTTACAGTCCATTTATAAAAGAGTGCGTAGAATCCTGACAGCAAGAAAATCGATTGCACACCTGCAATCTTCCCTTTATAAACACAGATGGGGCGCAAGTGTTGTTTCTACTGTTTAGTTCAACTGTCCTGTTATAACTTGTTTTCAGATTAGTTCTAGAGATTAAGTTTAGGATTGAACTTGGCATTTCAGAAATTTTCTTGAAGTTTCGAGTTTTTAGGATTTGGCCTTTCATGGTTTCATATATGAGGGACTCCACACGTAGATGTTTGACTGTGATCCGACTCTTGCATAAGCTGTACTCAAGGGCTGTTTCTCCTTTCAGAAGAAAATCCTGCTTGCGATGGATTTGGGAGCAACAGCTTCGGTGATAGTCACTTGCTGTGTCAGCTCTTGCACGGCATTCCCTCATGTTAAAAAACCTTGCTTGACCGACACTTCTCTACAGCAAAACATGCCAGAAGCATGTCCATGCAAGAGCCGACACGCCATGTGACAATCGCCGAAGCTGTTGCTCGCAAATCCATCGCAAGCAGCGAAAGGAACAAGGCAAACAACAAAACTTGATAACGTTTGTAAAACTAGGTCTGTGGTGGTTTGCTTTTGTCAGTTGTCAGGCAGTACTTGCGTGGGAAAGGTGATAGTGCTAGTGAGTTTGAGAGGGACTGTTAATAAAACTATTTTCATGCTTTCACGCGGTAGTTTTATCAATCTTTTTATTCCAGTGTTTCTCCCACATAGATGTAGCCGTGGCACCGCGGCAACAAAATGCTAAAAACATTTAACAGGGACAACATTAATTTTTTTTTAATTGAACCTGCGCTGCAGCCTCGGGCCGACTCAACCTCTCATCTAGGTGAAATCCAAGCCAAAGTGATGTAATTGGACACCGCAGTATTCAATACCCTCAATCACCAGGATCTCTTCATTCACTGACACAAGTCGCCTCATTTATCACCTCTTACAAATAGCAAGGGGGGTGCTGAGGTTCTATTCTACCCTGGGACACCATGAGACTTAAGGGTTAATCTCTCTTGCCCAAGGAGAAGAGCTTAGTACTGCGGAGGGAAGGAACATTCCCTTCACAGGCTGCCATCACAAGGATGGGTCGTACCCACTTAAGAGATTGTACTGTAAAATGTTCCATGTTGTAATCATGTTTTTATGGTTTCTAGCTGTCTAAATACATGTGATCTCATGGGTTTCTAGCAAAAAAACACATTTTTGACCATTGCAATTATGTATTTTTCTATTAGAGATAAGTCATTTGTTAATTTTACGAAAATAAACTGTATTTCCATTCAATTGTAAATGTCAAATTTAACGTATTACATTTTTAAAACTGTAAATACTACGGTTATCACAAGTTTTGTAAAATACTTCTGTAGCATCTATATTGTATTTTGCTGTAAAATGTATGGGTATTTTTAATACAATATTGACTAAAATAATAAAATCTAATTCTTTAAAGTTGAACATATAATTCAGGTCAAATTCGAAGGTTTAGGGAATAATAACAGTCACAATCTATGGATTGCATTAAAACGTTAAAAACGAATTTAATTGAAGTTTTTAATAAACCATTAACCGTTTTTAAATGAAACAATGGTTACATTATAAAATATAAATGTATAGACTGGCTTGTACGTTTCGAGTAAGCCTCTTTGTTGAGTTTGCTTCAGTTGCATTTGATGAGTTATCTCGGAATGCTAGTTGGTTTGATTGACAGCACAATTATTAGTTTGTTTATGTTGAATAACTTAACGTTAGTTCATTTGGAGGCGTCAGGTTCTTTCTCTAGCTGCTACCCAGAAGTGAGTGTGTAAAAAGTTCGTAAACTTAGTTCTTCAGACGGCTGTAATGTTTGTTGGTACCTGCGCTGCGTCGTCTCGGAGGCTCGCGCAGACGCTCCTCGTCGTCCTCATTCCGAGCCTCGGCCATAACGGGGAAATGCGGATTATTTACCGTCTAAAGTTCCGAAAGAAACTTATGAATCAACGCGTTCGCCATCAGTAACCCTCAGCAAAGTCTTTCCCAAACTTTCTTCGGATAAACAAAGCGAATCGCTGGATTTCCGGGTTGGTGACGTCACATGACAGAGCGTCACTGCTGTTTGTTCTTACGTATAATTATTTAACATTTCGCCGTCTGAGCACTTTAAGTAACTCAAAGATGAGCGTCAGAGCATGTTGTCAGGACGTAAGAACACCGACAGGAAGTGCCCCTTCATCAGAGGCAGAAAGGAGGCGGAGCCAGGGGCAGACGCTATTATGATCGATCCGCTTCGGTTCGAACAACGATAAAAGAAAAAAACTTTTTTTGTGGGGGGAGAAGAATAGTTAACACAAACCAGTTGCATTTTCCTTTGGGGTCCACGCTAATGTAAAAAAAATGTCAAAAAGAGCAACAACTATGTAATATTATCAAAACTTTTGAAAAATAAATTTGCAAAAATTGTGTTTTTTGTCAGTATGTGGTGCTGGTTGTACTGGAAAAAAAATAATTTAACTGTTTTTAACAATTAACCGCAATAAATCAAGAGTGAAAAATTAAGGGGGTCTCTCTAGATACCTTACCAAAACCACGGCAATCTAGCATTTTCCTTTTTTTGTTTCTCAGTATTATTTGATTTTCTTCATTTCTTTATTTGATATTGAATAATTGTGTGTGTTACGTTCTGCATCTTAGTAGTACTGTGTGAACTGTTTGTAGTTTTCTTTGCAAATAGGTTTCAAATTCATTCATCTTCTTTACCCGTTTGTTCCCATTCTGCTGGTGCCTTCAGACAGTGCACTTCGAGTGAGAGACAGGTTGCCAGTCCAGAGCAACACACACATTCCCTCGTAAGGGGAAACTAGATTATTCAACTAACCTGACGCATGTTGTTTGGATTGTGGGGAAAAGTACCTGGAGGAAGCCCATGCAAGCACGGAAAGTACATGCAAACTCCTCCTCGAACCCGAAACCAGAAACCAGTGTCAGATGTCAAACTGTCTATTAAACAGTACTTATTGTATTTAATCAAGGATGTTTTTATCGAAGCTACAGAGACTATTGTTGCTCTAATTGTTTGCTAGTTAACCTTGAGTTTTTTCAACTAATAAGACTCGCAGCAGCATACACAAGTAACAATCAAAGAAAACAACCACTTTTCTTTTATTTCTAATGTGACTAATCACTGCCCTTTTCCTTGTGTTCTTCTGCATTTATTTAAATTGTAAGTTGTAGTTCCCGTTTTTCCTCCATTCTTAGTTAATACATGCTTTCCCTGTGAATCATTGTGGAAAGTTTATTAAATGATTGTTATTGTCATACAATCTATATCTGCTCTCTACATTAAAGTGTCTGTACAATAATGCCTCTGTTCACTTTATGCAATCTTACGAGAAAAACCAAACACGCAAAAGAACCTATGCCACAATGTTCAAGCTGATTGGCCTTTACAAGGGTAGGCATAGGCCATTTTCGTGAAATGGTCTGTTCTGACTAGAACATCGATGCGTTTAGTACCATGCTCTGCTGACCAAAAGTCTATGCAGAGTTGCAGACCAATTCCAAAAGTGGAAATGTTGTCTTAATGCTTTCCAGAGGTGCTCTAGCCTCTGGCTCAGGCGTTTTGCAGACGACATAACTCTTACAGCGGTTGACATGGTCACGAATGTTGCGCTCCATGTTTGCCCAGAAGAATCTTTGCCTAGCAAGTGACAAAGTTCTGCTCTGCCCTTGATGGCCCGCCTCATCATGGATACCTTTCAGGACCAAATCTACATTACATTACATTTGTGGACAATCTGCACTGTACAAGGTCCAGGATCTTAAATTTGTCCCATTGTTTAGGGGTTTTTAGGGCATCATGAGCCTTTTCTCATCTAGAGGGTCTTCTCCCTCTGCCAACATAATACAAAACCCTGGCCAGAATTTTGTCATTCTCCTCTTGCTTTTGCAGATCGCTTGAAGACAACACTGGCTGCAAATTTGCGCCTGGATTTGTAAATAGTGCATATCGAGATAGAAGAATTCAGCAGCGAGGCCTGTGGTGCCCATTTCCCAATCCATCCAGGATCGCTGAAACTGTGTCACAGGTTAGTGAATAATGAACAGTCGTTTTAGGGGATGACTCTATTCCCATATTGGCATTAAAGGATTTTGGGATTGAGGCTTTTTTCACGAGTGAGGCTTTTGCTGGCAAAGGCAACGGGACGAGCCTTGGGCTCATCATCAGGCACTTGGGAGAGTACGCTCCCAGACCGTCCAATGATGCATCTGTGGACAATAGGAAGGGTTTTGTAAAATCTGATTGAGCAAGAACAACCGACTCCAAAAGAACAGATTTCAACTGTTAAAAAGAATCAACATGCTCCTGTGACCAGTCACTCGGGCTCAACATTCTGGCCTTCGCAGTGTCCCTGCCTCTCTCTGTTGCGGTCAGATGGAACAGAGGTTTAGCAATTCTGGAGCAATGATAATACATGACAGATGCAGGTCCAACTTTCAGGCTGAAAGCTTTGGGGCAATACATCTCTTTTCACGCATTCAGTGAGAATGGGTGGAGTGGTTCCTGTCGCTGCAGACTCTGCATAGGGGCCCTGTGCACCGCTGAGGTGGGTTTGTCACTAATGCAGGTGGAGGTTTCTAGTATTGGAAATTGGAGTCGCAGTGTGGGAGACTTTGAACTGAGTTGCATTCAGGTCGTCAACTATGGAACTATTAGCTGCAGCTACTTTGGCAGGGTTAACATAAACCAGGTTTGAAGACCTTCACAATGTTTTTGGCTCTGTCCATCAGATGTAGCCCAACTACACATGCTTTGCATTTTTTTGTCAGAATTTTTTTTAAAAAAACACATACCTGTGTGTTGTTCTCTGTTATAAGTAAATTCCGTCAGATTCTGTAGAAAATGCACACTTGACATTTTTTTCCGTTTCAAACATGATGCTCATGATAAAGTCCCTGGTATAATGATCGTTTAGACTTGCTGAAAACTCTTAGAGTCTAGTCTAGTTATTTTGTTCATCTTAAAAGTTGTTTTGATCCCTGGAAATATTAATCTATATTTATTTTATGGATTTGAAGCTGGGTTACATTCATTTGATTTTCTATGCTTCACAACATCATAACGCCAAAAATAACTAGATATTTAACAATTTCAAATTAAACAATTAATTTTGTTTTGTTGTGTATACCATCTCTATTTTATTTGCATTGACGTGTGGTTCTGTCCAATTTAAAAGAACTTTAAACATTTTTAAACTAATTATCCACTCGGTGTCGCTATTGCTCCAGTTTTAGTTTTACAATATCCCCTTAGTTCAGGTTCATACATTATTTTGTAAGAAAAGTCTGTCTCCGGGCTAAATTCTATAGTTCCGCTGTGGCTGTAGTACCCCATCCGGACAGGTTTAATACGGGCACCGACTGGAGTTTTTATATGATAATAAATGATAATAAATCATTTGTTGTGCTTATTTTACTTTTATTAAACATACAAATAACGGGTTCATTATTTCAAATTTCAAGAAATATCTCCATTTAAATAATAATAAATTAAAGTTGTTTCGATTAAATCGGTCTTGTTTGAGGAGCGAAGGTTTTGAAATGACACGATGCTTTTTTTTCATCAGAAGAGTTGACAGCTGTCACCAGAAGCATCAGGGATACGCTCTGCGCAAGCGCACGCATTACACACGCACGCGCACGCACGACTAATCACTTAATCTCCAGTGTTTTATTTTGATGAGTGTTCGGGTGATTTTTATTTCATAAAACGCGTGTAAAGTTAGGCTGTACATAATTCTAAGAAAAGCGTACTGAATTAGGGATTCATAAGATTTTGGACCTATGATTATTATCGGAAATATTTAGTTTTGAAAGTGGAAAAGTGCGCCTGGTGAGTTTCTGCTGCAACATTCACAATGATATCATGTGTTTTTGATGTCTGCAGATGTGTTTTTTTTTCTTACTCAAGTTTTTGACCACTGTGAATTAAACATCTTGTTTTCATTATTTTTATTATAAAGGATACTATATATTTAGTAATACAAAAATACAAACAAACAAAAACAAACATTATTACTTTAATGAAAAAATGAAGAAAAAAATACTATTTATTTGTCTCGCTCATTTATTTTTATAAATGTTGTCGGCTTATTTGTAGTGTTATTTTTTATATTTGTTATGTTACTGATATTTTGTGGATGTTCTAACCTGAATTTATTTCCCAATTAAACACAACTGAGATCAAAAAAGGAGATTTTCATTAGAATTTATTTTAACTCATTGAACATTAAGTTGCTAAATGCATAAATGTAAATGGAGAAAAAAACATTAATGAAAATGTTAATTGAAAATGTAATTTGTCACATACAATATCATACATAGTACGTCATGCGGTGAAAAGCTTTTATTAAACAAATGCACCTAAATAATCCGATATGCGGCATAAAAAAAGAATTTAAAAATACAAAATGTGAATTTAAATATATGAAAAATAAATGTTTGTAAGTGTGAGTGAATTGTGCAGTGAAAAAAATGCTATACTAATATAATTTTAATGAAGTACAACAACCAAGGTTTCCTTTCTCAATCTCGTAATCAGTTACATGGATGATGATTGATTACTAAATAAGATTTTCCATCATTTGGGTAAAGTCATGCTTCTATATCTGAGTTTGAAGCTATGGCCAAAAGTTCTGAGGAATTCTAGGAATGTGGAAGTGAGGCCTCCACCCTGAAATTGGGGGTGTAAACAGGGAGTCTTTCCTCTGATTCTCCTTCCACGGGAGAGAAGTCTAACACTCTTCTTACGTAGCTGTGTGTATCAAACCCTTTTTCCTGTTTGCATTAGAAATCTTAATATTGTTAGTATTTTATGGCTCATATAACTGGCTTCTGCTTATGGAGAACGTTCTTCTCTTTCTTCAAGTCTTGTGTGAGTTCAGCTTTGGGGTCTGTTTCTCCGCAGGTTTTTACTGAACGCCGAACCATAGTCCCTTCAGCGATGTCTCTTGAGAGAGGTGCATGATGGTCTGATGAACCTCAAGTCCTACATCCGAACCCCGGTCTGTCTGTTCAGCAATGAGTTTGTGTTAATGAAGTACCTGAATTCATAGAAACGGATTTTGACGTGTGTGAACACAATGAACATTTTTCAATCCCACAATGCACCTCAGACGGACTTCTAAATGGGAGTTAACGAGACACAATGGATGCAAGTTGGTCATGTGATACTGAAAATATGGTGGATGTGGGATGATGGAACGCAAACTATGCATTTTTAACAGTGATTAAGTATGTTTAGACTGTACGTTTGGGGCTCGTTTTGGTTTCTGGAGAAGTGCATGATGGTCTAGCTGATGACATCATGCTGGCCTCGGGGAGTAGCGGAGGACGAGCTCTGAGTCTGATGGGCGTCGATCCTGAAACCTGCATGATCGTCTTCAAGAACCACTGGACTCAGGTGTATTCATCCATCTATTTATCCACCCATCCATACATCTATTCACAGATCAATACATCTATTCATTCATCCATTCATCCATCCATATATACATTTATCCATCCATCTATTCATCCATACATCCATGTATTCATCCATACATCCGTCCATCTACTCATCCATCTATTAATCCATCTATTCATCCAGCCATCCATCTGTACATCCATCTATTACAGTTTTTTCAATCATTTTGGCATATTTTTTCGAAAGAGTCTTAACATTCTGTAAACTGTGAGTGCAAATGTCACAGCTATTTGCAGGAACTTCAAAACTTTATACCATGACTGCAAAATGTAGTTACTCACCCAAAACATTCCGTTCATGCTTCAAAACCTAGTTATTGTGTCAATAATTTGGCCAAGGCTACCAAAATCTAAAGTATTTTTGTCATTGTGTGAGCCACACTGGTCAAAATGTTTAGTTGATTTTTCACCACAAGTCAACTATGAAAATTAAGAGTCTAAACAAAAAAACCTCATTTTTGTTGAGAAAAGTCAATAGTATGTAGAAAAAAAGAACATTTCTATTTTTACAGTGTTTATTTTTGTACTCCATGTGTATATACACAATACAAGTGTATTACTGCACATGTAAAGTAATTGACAAGAGTAACAAGATTTCACTTTACATTTTCACTTTATTTATTACCACAAAAACAACAAATAACATTCATGGGAAAATAACAAACAAAAATGAATTATTCTTGGTGGACATCTTGTCGTTCATGTTGGTCAGGCCAAAGATTTTCATCAACATCACATCTGATGTTTTCTATTGCCACAAACCGTGGAAAAAATCTTGAATGCCGCACCCATCCCCTGCAATGGTCAGCTGTGATGTCCTCACATGCAGCAACCATGGTATCCAACAAAGATATCTGATTTTGTGGTCTATGATCATACACTTTCCAACAAAAAAGCTCTTTTATTGAATTTAGGAATGGAGAGTCTGGTGGAAGGAATTCCACTGTTATCCTTTCATGTGCAGCAAACCAGTCCCTAACACTGTTGGTTCACTGGAAGTTGACATTATCCCAGACAACAGACAAATTAAGCAAAGGTGATCTAACCAAACCTGTTCTGGAATCAGGCCTAGTAAAGTGCATTTAGGAAAGCCAGGAGAAGTTGGGTATTATAGTGGAATATGTGTGCTCACACCATTCTCTGAAAGGGCAGCGCACATTGTATGTAACATTGGCCCCACGTTGGCCTGGTGTGTCAATTGTGGCTCGGTGTCCAATGAGATTGGGACCATATCTCCGGCCTTTGGACAGATTAAACCCAGCCAGATTAAACCCAGCCTCGTCCGCAAAAACAAGAATGTGGGTCATTTCATGTACTTCTAACTCCATGATTCTCCATGAAGAAACACAAAAATTTTTCTGAAATTTCTGAAACTTACAGAAAAGTAATACAGGCATCTTAGAAATACAGTGGTATCCTGAGATACGAAATTAATCCGTTCCAGGGTAATGTTCGTATCTCGAACATTTCGTATATTGAAGTAAGTTTTACATGTAAAACGCCTAATCTGTGCAACGTCTCTCAGAAACAACAGAATAAGTAGATGAAAAAAAGGAAAACCAAAGAAAAATCAAGTAATGTTTCTTCAATCCTTAAATGTACACATTGTTAATGTAATAAATGATAAAAAAAACACAAGAAAAATACGTAATATGTACACAAATGTGAAACCTTACCATGAGTGAAGCGATGAGTCGGAGGAGGTGGAACAGATGGAAGAAAACATTACGGCACTACGTATGAAAGATAACTTTCTCGAGATATTTCACGAATTACTAACACAAACACGGTTTCAAGCATAAACCGGAATACAAAGCGCATGAGAAGGGATGGAGAGAGCGCTTCTGAGAACGCGTCACAGGGTTCCTCTAAGTTGCGCTACAGAACAGTACTTTCCACGTTATAAACGTTATTTCTTTTACGACGCCTTGACTCTAACATTTGTTATAGCACATTATTATTAATTTATACATAATGTTTCGCTTGATTTAAAACTGATTTAAAGGGTATCAGACCCTTTTTGTACTGGGAGAATGGAGCGCCAGGAACCCGGAAGCGCAGCACAGCGGCAGACTAAACTAGCGGATAATAGAGCAGAACTGCTTGTAGTTGTTCGTATCTCAAATTTTTCTTCGCATCTCGAAGCAAAAACGTTCCCGTATCTCGAACATTTCGTTACTCGAAGCATTCGTATCTCGGGGTACCATTTGTTTTGCAAACTGCAGACAGTTGCACACATGTCAAAGCATTTGCAGTTTGCTCAAATCAAAAAGAAATTCAATCTGATGTGAAAAAGAAGCGAATCTGAGGTCAGAGATCTAAATGTATTGTTTTGGGAAATAAAAGAATCATTTGAGAACCGAGCCAAAGCAACTGAGGAAAACTGTAATAAAACATGCATCTATCTGTCCATTACTGAACTTTTACAGAACCAATCCCCAGGTTTACATCCTGTCAGATCCTGCGGTCTCTATCTGTCCATCTCTCCAGCAGCTGTCCATTCCTGTCGTTGTTTTTCCGTCTGGATGCTAATTCTGCCGCTCTCTCAGGTTCTGCGGATCCTAGAGAAACATGAGCCAGCTCGCTGTGGTGCTGGTGCTGTGTTCCCCTCTCTTACGTCCCGTTTTGGTTCGATCCCGGTGGATGAGGCCAGTGCTGTTCAGAATTACGTAGAGCACATGCTGTTCCTGCTGATGGAGGAGGAGAGTGGCCAGGGGGGAGCGATGGGGCCTATTCTGGAGTTGGTGATCATGGAGAACGTGATGGAGAAGCTGTTTCTGTGGAGCCTGAGGAGACAGTTCACCGATGAGATGAAACTGGAGCAGCTGCGCATGTATAAGATGCTGCTGACCCGAGCCAAGCAACCGCTGCTGCACCACAAGCCTATCCTCAGACCTCTGATGATGCTGTTGTCTGCCTGCTCCAGTTCCTCCACCGTGGGGCCTCATACCTCTGGGGTGCACAGCAGCTGCATGAAGACCAACACCTCACCTGTTGAAGCTACCAGCACCACGGGGTCATCTTGTGATTTAGGACCCTCCTGCATCACGAGGCCCAGCATAACTGAGGATGTACGTTGTTCTGTTGACTCCACCTGCACCATGAGTCACACAGGCGACGTGGGATCCACTGGCACGAATGGACCCACCACCACTGCTGGATCCACTTACAACGGTGGGCACACGGCTGCCGTAAGCTCTACTCAGAACATCCAATGCAGCTCTGTGGTGGAGGCAGAGCTGGTTTCTCTCCTTCATCAGCTCTGTTGTGTCTTGGTGAGAGACGCCTCAATGTTGGAGCTCTTCTTCCACAGCAGTCAGGATCAGGGGGCAGCAAACTTTCTCATCTTCTCGCTCCTCGTCCCGTTCATCCACCGCGAGGGGGATGTGGGCAGTCAAGCCAGGGATGCCCTCGCCCTCATCATGAACCTCTCGTCTCGTAATGAACTGGTGGCCAAACACATTGTGGAGAACACTTACTTCTGCCCGGTGAGGCCCGTTAACCATAGTACACCAGTTTGAAACATTTAAACCATTAGTTAAGAACGGTTTAACCTCAGATGTTTTATAATCATCGCAACAAGATTAAACTTTCTCTCTCTTTTTTCCTCTCTCTTTCTCTCTCTCACTATGTCTCTCTCTTTCTCTCACTATGTCTCTCTCTCCTTTTTTGTCTATCTCTTTCTCTCTTTCTTTTTTCTCTCTATGCCTCTCTCTCTCTCTCTCTCTCTGTCCTTCTCTCTCTCTCTCTCTCACTCTCTCAACCTCTCCTGCTTTAATCTTTTCACGACCACGTGTCAGTGGTTTGTCCTGGATTATATTGTTTGTTTTTTTGCTTTAATATCTCTGACCCCATAAAATCCACATCTTTCTGAATACATGTCTATGGAGATCATTGAGCATCTGTTTAGTTGGGGATCTCTGAAAGAGCATTAAATCTGGAAAAAATATTATAAATTAGATGTTTAAACAAAATCAATAGGTGAATTTTTGGGGGCAAAAGGAACAGTTTCTCTAAACTAAGTTTTAAACATTTTTGCCTCATGCCTCTCGTCACAGAAATCTTCTTATTTTATTACTTTCAATGTTCACAAACTCTATAAAGATGATGTAATATATTCATATATGATTAAATGAATGTATAAATTCAAATTGCTCACTGTCTATAATGCATTCTTTTAATATTCACAGTAAACACAAAGAATTTGATTGCAGAAATATGGACGAAAGATAATAAACGCCGCTGAAGCCCTAAGGCCGTTTCCCCTGACGGTTCAGTTTCTCTTCTGCCTGGAGACTGTGTAGCATAGGTTTCAACCATGTTTCACCAGCTAAATTCCTTGACTTATATTGAATAAATAATATTTATTTTTCGAGTAAAGTTTCATAAGTTGTAGTGTGATTTATTTTGTGTGTTTCTGCAGGTGCTGGCCACAGGCCTCAGTGCTCTCTACTCCGATCTTCCTGCCAAACTGGAGCTGCAGAGACACAGCGCGCTCTCACAGACACGAGAGAGCTTAGTCTGTCTGGAGCATGAGGAGTGTGTGGCGCTTCCGGAACTGTTGCGCTTCCTGCACTCATTGCAGTTCTGTGGCACTGTCTGCAAGGTGACACAGATGGACACATATTGGCAAACACGCTCACCGGCAAACATGCTCGCCGATTTACATTTACATCGCCGGCAAACTTGCTTTCATCTGGCACGCACACGGGCAGACACACTTGCAGTCAGACACTCGCTGGCAGATGTGCTCACCAGCAGACTGAATTGCCGGCAAACATGTTCGGATCTGGCACGCACATGGGCAGACACATCTGCCGGCGAGTGTCTGACGACAAGTCTGCGCTCACCAACAGACAGAGTTTAACAAGCAGACCCTCTCGCCACCAAGCACACAGTCTGGCTGGCATGTTCCCCGGCAGACACGCATGACGATAGAGAAAAAAGCATAAATGTTTTTGTCATGTAGGGTATAAACCTGTTGAATATTGGATTAAAACTAATAACATTCACAACAGTTTTAACACTTGTGATTTGTGTTTTTCACAATATAAAAGTGTGTGTTTCTGTGTGTGGAGGTGGCGCACCCATCCATCAGGGACCAGCTCCTTGGCTACATCTACAATGGTTTCCTGCTGCCCGTCATGGCCCCTGCTCTCCATAAGGTAAGTAGGTGGGACTCGTTTTTTCCAGACTGGTTGCTCTGAACAGCTCTGTTCTTTCACAGTTTGGGTTCTCTTTGATTTAAAGCTTTTGTCGAACTCAACCATTTCAATCATTTCAGTCTCGGAGGGGTACCTCTTCTCAGTGCCTGGACCCCATAGTATCTATCATGCTCTATGTCCTCTGTCAGACAAATTTTGATTTTAAGAGAGTGCGCTCTTCCCTGATTGGTCAGCTGACTGTGGAGGAAGTGACATCAACAACAGCATACCTGGAGCTTTTCCTGCGCAGTGTGTCTGACTCAAGTCTCCTGCAAACCTTTCTCATCTTCATCCTCCGGCATCGACACGAGAGCGTCAGTGTGCTGGACTCTCTGGTCAGCCGCGTCAACACACCCTTCCAGGTCTCCCCTCGTATAAATATTTTTATCTGAAAAGTATTCGCAGACTTGAAATTGTTCTGTTGAAACCCTAAAAATGGATTAACTACATTTTCCATAATATTTCTACACACAATACCACACAATGAAAACATAAAAGATGTTTTTAGTTCCTAAACATTGATCTCCTGGAGTCATCCTGGAGATCTTTCTAAAGCTTCATTCTGATGAGATGGAACGCATTTGCATCTGCAGCAGGAACTAGTCAGGACTCAGGGAAAGATGCATCAATGTACAGAGACATCAGACTGGGACAGCAGGAAAATGACCCTGAGCACAGATTTGAATTTGAAAATGCTTTGTTTGAATTCTAATGAATCCTATCGAATCTCTGGAGATATTCCAAAATGGCTGGAATGGAGCAAACTGCCCAAAAATAGGTGAAAACCAGAGGATTGAGCAGAGGGAGCTTCAATGAATAAAATGAAGTGTAAATACTGGATATTTTAAGCCTTTTTATTTTTAATAGATTTGAAAAAAAACGATTTTAATGTTGTCCGTAAAGAGTATTGTGGGCAGAAATATGTGGATTTAATGTAGAATAAATATATTCAACTGTGAATGTGCTGTGTGTGATCACTTAAAATTAAAATCCAAATATTGTTTCTGGTTTTCTGTTCATTTAATATTTACATTTATGATTTTCTCTCAGCTGGGCGTGGTCTCTCTGGCTCTCTTCCGGACTCTCATTGGTTTATTTTGTGAGGATGTGATGCTGCAGTTAATCCTCAGGTGCTGAAATCCCCACTAAACTCTAATGCCTTAATTCCCATCTTCACCATTTATTAGGGATTTAACAATATATTGTGGCACAATGGATCACAATTCAAAATTGTTACAGAATGTATCTTCGAGCTACTGGGAGTGATTGTGATTCTAGTCACTTCTGAAACTTCTGTACCTTGTCTTCTTGTTTTATGTAATATTTCCCAGGAGACATTTATCCTTTACTCGCATTTTAAATGAGAAAGATTATTCAATTATCTCTCTCCATCACTTAAAGTAAAAAAGATGACTTAAGCAAACATTAACACTGCCCCCTAATGGATAAGCAGTATTTATGCTCTCATACGAACCAAACTAAACCCCTCTCAGCTTTTTCCAGGCTGGAAATTGTATTGTTTACATAATATTGAGGTAGGTGTGGTATCGTGAGTAAAGTGTTCCTATTGTACATTGTGCTGTGTCTGAAATGTTAGATCCCCCCAAGTGGATCCATAATTTCAGATACACTTCTGACCAATCAGATGAGTGATGCCTCTTTGTCTCTGTGCAGGTACCTGGTGCCGTGTGCTCACCTGAGCGTGAGAGCGAGGTTCAGATTGAGAACGAGAGACTGCTCCTCCATCACTGCAGCTGCTCTTCTCTCCCTCACTCCTTCCTTCTTCCTCCCTGAGAGCCACACCCCTTCTCCCCCAGAGACACCCAAACCAGATTACATCCTCTGGTCAAAGGTCACGCAGGGCCTGCTCCGGGGCAGCATGGGTAATATAAATAGGTTACTTGTTTCTGATTGGCTGATGATGAATCGCCCATGTTCCAGAGTATTATGCAAATTATATTTTGTCATTAAAATCTCAATAATTGATGTAAACAACAGTCAACACTTATCAATTATTAAAGGTACACCTCAAATGTTTCCTCCTTCTTCAAAATAAAAAACTAAATTAAATTATTCCAAATTATTATGCACAGTAAGTGTCAAAGTACATTATAGACTTGCAGTATATTCACTGAAATCTAAAGCCATTTCAATGAGAATGTATCAACATTTAAATTTTTTAAACATTTTATCAGCTCACGTCACATTTTCACACTAGACCTTTATTTCACAGCAGCTTCACGAGTCTTGCATCATTGTCGATTTGGGCAGTTTCTGCTTGAATTTGTTTGGAAGATGTTAGTATAGCCCCCAGAGCTGCTATACTTTGGATCTTTAGCTTGAGGTCAGGGGAGGATGGAGGCCACATCACGACTTTCTCTCTCTTTATCCCCATAGCAGCTATCAATGCAGATATATTCTTTCTTCTCTGTTCTTTCTTCTGCGGCAGGACAGGGAGTGCTCAGTGAGAATCTCTTCATACCCTCTTCAGGGATCCCTTTATCTGAAAGAACGCGTCTGAGCTCTGAATATGATGATCATTCTTAAGTTTTTGTGAAATATCTAATGTTTTCATACTTCGTCCAAGGCATTGAACTATTTCACACTTTTCATCCTTTTTTTTCCATGTGTTGCTTAAAATAGTGCTCTGCTTATTTATGGGGAACCCAAAACAAAATGTACATTTTTTTGAAATCTGAAAAACAAACAGTTTATTTTTAAAATCTGACAAACAAAATATTTAATTTTTAAATCTGAAAAACAAAATATTCAATTTTTAAATCTGAAAAACTAAATATTAAATGTTTAAATCTGAAAAACTAAATATTAAATGTTTAAATCTGAAAAACTAAATATTAAATGTTTAAATCTGAAAAACTAAATATACATTTTTTAAATCTGTAAAACAAAAATTTAATTTTTAAATCTGAAAAATGAAAATATTTAATTTTTAAATCTGAAAAACAAAATATTAAATGTTCAAATCTGAAAAACAAAACATTTCATTGTTAAATCTGAAAAACAAAATATTTAATTTTTAAATCTGAAAAACTAAATAATAAATGTTCAAATCTGAAAAACAAAACATTTCATTGTTAAATCTGAAAAACAAAATATTTAATTTTTAAATCTGAAAAACTAAATAATAAATGTTTAAATCTGAAAAACTAAATATACATTTTTTAAATCTGTAAAACAAAAATTTCATTTTTATATCTGGAAACAAAATTTACATTTTTTTAAATCTGAAAAACAAAATATTAAATGTTCAAATCTGAAAAACAAAACATTTCATTGTTAAATCTGAAAAACAAAATATTTAATTTTTAAATCTGAAAAACTAAATATTAAATGTTTAAATCTGAAAAACTAAATATTAAATGTTTAAATCTGAAAAACTAAATATACATTTTTTAAATCTGTAAAACAAAAATTAAATTTTTAAATCTGAAAAATTAAAATATTTAATTTTTAAATCTGAAAAACAAAACATTTCATTGTTAAATCTGAAAAACAAAATATTAAATTTTTAAATCTGAAAAACTAAATAATGTTTAAATCTGAAAAACTAAATATACATTTTTTAAATCTGTAAAACAAAAATTTCATTTTTATATCTGAAAACAAAATATACATTTTTTTTAATCTGAAAAACAAAATATAAAATGTTCAAATCTGAAAAACAAAACATTTCATTGTTAAATCTGAAAAACAAAATATACATTTTTTAAATCTGTAAAACAAAAATTAAATTTTTGAATCTGAAAAATGAAAATGTTTCATTTTTAAATCTGAAAAAAAATATTAAATGTTCAAATCTGAAAACAAAATATAATTTTTTTTCAAATCTGAAAAACAAAATATTTAATTTTTTAAACTGAAAAACTAAATATTAAATGTTTAAATCTGAAAAACTAAATATACATTTTTTTAAATCTGTAAAACAAAAATTTAATTTTTAAATCTGAAAAACAAAATATTTAATTTTTTGTGACACAGCTTTTGCATAATAATTTGGAGCATGGTGGATAAAGTTAAATGCCTCATTCTGATTGGATGAATGATCTCACTTGATTTCTCTCAAGGGATGGAGGATCTCTTCTTGGGAGCAGAAAGCATTGGATTCTCTCGTGTAGCATCATCCGAGCATCTGATTGAGAAAAACTACCTGCAGTATTTGTTGGAGGCTCGCAGATCTGTCTGTTTGGCGGCTCAGGCATGCCTCGTTTGGTCTGCGCCTTACGATGGCCTCAGTCCATCACCAGATCAGTTCGAGGAAGAAGAAAATGAACACACTCCTCAGAATCCCACCAATCACGCACCCTCAGAGATAAGCAGCTCTTCTGGGGACCGCGAACGGGCCGAGCTGGAATGGGATGATTTCGAAGTGGAATCTGATGCAGAAGCTATTGCAGATAATTCCAGCATCCCGGACGAACCCCCAAAACACATTCAAGAAATGCGCAAAAGTGCAATCATGCTGGTGAAGGGGGCTTACGTGGAGGAGAGCGACTTTCAGGATGACGTACTGGTTTATAATCTGATCGCTCAGAAAGATGCGCGTGATGAGCGCAGAGCGAACGTTAAGCATCGCTGTGATTTGACGAGGTAACTCTTTACTTTCCTAACGTTTGATTCTTGTTAGCAGAAGAATATTCTCAGGTTGATAAATTCATTCTGATTGGAGGATCATTTTATGTTTCAGTCTGTGATTGTAATTGACTGCTAATATTTAGGATTGAACACTTGATTCTGATTGATTTATCAACATTCTTAGGATAGATGCTTGTTTCTGATTGGTTCATGATTGGTGAAAGATGAAAATGCATGCTTTTAATTGGCTGTTGAACAGATTAAAGACTTTCGATTATATTTGCATATTTCTTCAGATAAACAATGAAATTTAGAGTATTTAATTAACCTGATTTATTTACAAAGCACAGTGAGAACATGCAAACTCCTCCCAGGAAGGTCACCGGCGAACCTCGAAATGGTAACCCAGAAGGTCACCCCTAATTCGAATTCAACAAAGCAAACAAACCTCAGCTAGTTGCTCCTTTTGGCAATCTATTTGATCAAATTCAAATGCAATAAAAAGAGTACCACACAAAGCACTATGGCCAATCCTTATTTAGGAGTAGTATTCAGAGTTGCTAAAAATACTAAATAAAACAGTCAATTTAATTAATGAAAACCACATCATAAAGTGTCATGACCACCAGGTGGTGCTGTGAATTAGTCAGATTTTTTTCCTGTCATTGTGACAAATGTTAAAAATGGTAAAATGAAGTAGCTTATCAATGTTATAATTGTGTTATTTTCTGTGGCTAGCTGGTGGTTCTATAAGTTTGTTGTAGATGTGTTCAGACGTGGACTGTTGGTAAGTTTGAATTTCGACAGACGTTGAGGACACAGTTTAACAACGTCGCAAAACTTTGCGATTTACCATCCCATATTAATTAAGATAAATAATTATTTTGTTAAAGTGTGACATAAGCAAAAGTTGCCATTTTAAGAGTTTTTTTGTGAAATAGCCACATTTCTTGTATTAAAGTCTTGGTTTACTTGTTGTACAACACAATGTAAGCCCAACAAAAGCTTTATGTGGCGCTATAGAGCCACACCCACTTTTCCAACCACAATTAGATGTAGATGTTCATTCGTTCTGACGTTTATGCAAAATTTGGTGACTTTCCAAGAATGTTTAGTCTCTCAAAAATGCACAGGAAAGCTGGGAAACAATCACTCTCTGAGCAGTTCTCAGGGTTCAATCCCCCAGACAAGAAAAGTTTTGATAACTGCAAACAACCAAATGTTTGACGGTAATATCAAAAACCTCAAACATTTTCCTGCTACTGATAAAGGAATATAAATGAGAATGAATCCCTCTGTCTCTCTGAGATCTGATGCAGAGCATCCTGAATCGTGGCCAGTGGTGAACGGACATGACTCTGTGGAGGAGAAACCACACGCGGAGTCTGTGAGATTAAAGCTGAACGACATCAAACGCCACGCAACAGACTTCATCTCTCAATGCGAGGAACTGATCGAGGCTCTGGGAGGAGAGGAAGACTCCGGCATCGATGATGAAGAGCACATGAGGAAGCTGAGAATGCTGCTGCACGAGGAGAGAGAGGAGGACCAGGTGATCAACACCGATCATCGAAGAGAAATTCGTGTGATATTCGTTGGTCTGTGGATTCGCTTAGATTCAATCAGACAGTTCGCCACATAACTGCCTTTATGAAAGTTGCTAACGATGTCATATGCCACACATACGCTGAGAGGAAACGTTGCCATGGCAATTATGTAAGTGGTATAAGCAGAAGCACAAGCCAAGAGCCGGCTATAAAGGATCCAGACACATTTCACATCAAAAATATAATAAGAGTCATATGATTTTAAATGTGCTGCTTAAAAGTATGTTATTAGCAAAACGGAATGGTTGCTAAGGTAGTATTTTTGGTTGCTATGGAGGAACCAGTGACAACATATAAAGTTGCCCATGCCAATATGAGTGATTTAACCCAACCCCCATGTCTCAATAATTCCCCTTAGCTTAGATAGTGATATGGTACTAATATAAATATGATAAATAAAATGTTTCCCTGTTGCTTGAGAGCAGTCAGTGATGTCATGATTTTTTTAAGTGTTATTAACATTAACAGCCCCTTAGTTCTCGATGAAGTTTAATCTTGAAGATTCTCTTTATATGCCAACGGTAAATATTTAACCCCTTCTAAAGGTTCAAATACTTTTGCACAGTGGTCGGTATGTTCTTCCACAGACTAATGACCTCCACAAGAGTGATCTTTGAGTTCTATGAGGTTCTCCGTTTGACCCCATGTTGAGTTAATGGCAAGTTCCCCAGAATTCCTTCAGTGGTACCAGTATGAAAACCAGATTCAAACCAGTTTGAAAGTTTTTACAAAGTTGTAGGGGGAGATGTGTTTAGGATTTTTTAGAACTCATAGCAAAATACAATATGTTTGCTTTTACAAAAAGCTAACATTCTTCGTATTGCGTTCGCCGATACAGAGCGAACCGTTGATTTCCAGAGAGATGAACAGACCCTGATGCTCCCTCTCTTCTGGTCTCAGGTTGATTTCAACTTGTTCTGTGAGGATCCGGAGGATGAAGGTGTGGAAGAGGATGAGTGGAATAAAACGGAAGGCAGGAAGCTTGAGCGAGCTTTTACAGGTATGTTCTGATGGTCCCGTACATCTGTAGAGGTGGGGTCAAAGTTAAGGATGTGTGTGTTTCTCTCAGGACCCTTCATCAGTGTTCTTCTCTCCCGTCTGGAGAACATGCTGGAGAACTCTCCTGAGGTTAATCTGCTGGTGACGGGGATTTTAGCACAACTGGCAACATACCCCCAACCCCTGCTCAGAGACTTTATTCTAAACACCAGGCCGGCCAATAAGAACAGCCCGCGCTCTCCCTAC
Organism: Danionella cerebrum; assembly: GCA_007224835.1. Classification (NCBI taxonomy): domain Eukaryota; kingdom Metazoa; phylum Chordata; class Actinopteri; order Cypriniformes; family Danionidae; genus Danionella; species Danionella cerebrum. Next base: position 39,681 of record SRMA01027573.1, on the reverse strand, counting down.
CAGGTGCTACAGCCCTTTGCTGATGTTTGTGCTGTTCCGATTTTTTGAAAAAGCATAATTTCTGAAGAAGTTTCATCTGTGGTCGCACTGATATGATAAAATAAAATGTGATTGAAATTATAATCGCCCAATTCTTAAAATTGTAAAAGTTGCAGGAGAATGCTGAATTTAAAGGATCCCTCTTTTCATTTGCGATGGTTTCAGGTGTTGCAGTCGGTGGGATGCCAGATTGAGTGGTTTTCCTCAACTCATCCAGATTTTCCTGATCTGGCTCGTGAAGCTGCTCAGTACCTGCTGCTCCGGGACCAGACCCTCACCGAGCTAGGTTTGTCTATCAAACGCTCTGTTCTGACACGGAACAGATATTTGCCGCATTTACTTTTAACAGAAAGGATTATCAGCAGCTGTTTTAAATTCTACTGATTATTTTTATTCCAGAAACATTGATCAACCTTTGAACATCCCATCAAGTGGATCGGGTTCTTATAATTTAATTATCCCATGATTTTGCCAATAAAACAAGCTTGGAGGGCCAACGTGGTACTTGGAAGGTGTACCTAATAAAGTGGCCTGTGAGTGTATATGTCACCTTTTGCCCAAATCTTTATTCTTGGTAAACAAAACAAAGTCACAGCTGAATATTTGTACCCATATTACGATGATACGTACAGTTTGTTACTTCTTTCCTTTGCCTGCGTCTCTGTTTATAAAGAATAAACAGTGACTAATGATTAGTTTAAAACGGTAAGCTCAGATTAAGTCTTCTTCTTCTTTTCCTTTCGGCTGTTCCCAGTTTAGGGGTCGCCACAGCGAATCATCCTTTTCCACCTAACTCTGTCCTCAGTATCCTCTACTCTTGCAAAATAATACGACACTGGCAGGACGTATTAAGTAAAAGTAAATAATAGTGTTGTAGTAATCAAGATCAGTCTCGAAACCAACTCTGTGATCTCGGTATGGTCTCGGTTGCACAGGTGTCCTGATGATTTTAATCCAACAAAAAGCAAGCTGCAAGCGCTTCATCAAATAAAACAAAATAAATATACGCTATTTTTGCATCTCCTTTCAAAAAAACCCAATCAGCAGCATATTGTTATTTATATTCTCACCAACAACGCTGCCGTAACATTAGTCACACTCCACTAGAGAGTAGAACAATTTTAAAATGTCCAAGTCTGACACTGCCATACACCACCTTTCTAAAACGTGGTAATGTGAGAACCTTGTTTGACTGTGGAATGAAACCAACACCGCCGTACTAATAACTTTAAATTTTACTGATAATGGACGTCTTCTTGAAACATAGCAAGTTCTCATAAAATGGTCAGAGGTGAAAACTGCTGGTGACATTATTTCGAAGTGCTTAAATGAGGTATTGTTGCTTAATAGACAAAATACCCGAAACACGGTAAAATTACAGCAACGTCTGTTGTTTACAATACAGAAAAGTAATTGTATTTGGTCTTGGTCAGTCATTGTCTCGGTCTTCGAAGAGTTTTGTTCATTTTAAAACATGCACAATGGCTCCCTCTGGTGGATAGAGCTGGAATTTCCTCGTGCAGGCTTCAAACTCACTAGCTCACTACTTCTCTCTATCGCTGCATAAATATATCAAAATACAGAAAATTCCTCACTATCTATTATAGTAATAAATCATCAGTGATGTAGGATAGCATCACTTTAGGTTGAACATTTGATACATCACAGAATTTTCAATCGAGTTGAAAGTAAAAATGGCTGTTGGCGTTTTTAAACAAACCAATCAATAACTTCAAGATTAATAATAAACTTCACAGCAGTTACTATTGAAAAATTCCTGTAGTATATATATATTGTGCGCCGGAAAATTATGTGGGTTTGAATCCCGAAGCCGCCGCCATTTCCCCCTCTCCCTACCGGCTTCTCTTCCTGTCACAATACTGTCCTATCTTTAAAAACAAAAACAAAACAAATATACCTTTCTATAACCGGAGTAGCGAGTGTCGAGAGAGACAAGGACACACCGGCACCGTTGTCAACCCCAACGGGGGAGTTTATTCAAAACACAGGCACTTTATAAAGGCTAAAACACGTTAAAACAGGGGAGGTGGCCACACTCATATGGAATTATTTTTGTGCCAATAAAACAGACGTAATTTCAGGCTAAAACGAACAAAAATAAATTGATAACAAATTTAAAAATCAGCCTGAAAGTTACATTTGTCATTCTGGCACAAACTTTCCATGGGGGCGGGGATAACAGTGCTTCGCATTCATTGGCTAGTACGGTTTTGATTGGCAGCTCTTGTTCCAGAAGAAATCAGCCAAAACATTTGCTATAAACCCGAAGAGCTTTGGAAATATAAGCTCGAGCGAATATGGCAAAAACTAATTTTGTGGATGGAATGGCGGAGAAGTACAGAACTCTATTTTGTTTGCTGGTGGCTGTGTCAGTGTTACATGATGGCATCAAGCCTCAGCGATATCGCCTTAAGATACCCGCATGCTTACACCCTCTCTCTTTCTTTCTTTATCTTCCTGACAGAAAGTGAAGTTCATCTTCATGAAAACACTAACAGCTGGTTCCTCAATGGCCATATTTCCGGGCGTCCACACAAACCTCTTCCTCCGTGCCCTAAAATCCCGGCGCACCTTCACAACCGAGTCTTCGCTACTCTTCTGTTCACAGAGTTTCTCAAGGAGCTGGCAGCCATCGCTCAAGAGCACTCCATTTTTCCCGGCCTTACCTCAGAGGAGTGACTGATGGTTTTTTCTGGCCGTAAACTGATATGACTTTCACTCAATTTCAGAATCTATGTCACAAACCAAGATACAGAGGGGATGGCTTAAATTTGGTAAACTCAGTTCATAGCAAAACCGAGCACAGGAAGAACGTCTGGAGGAGAAGAAGAAGAGAACTGAAGAAAGCATGCGCTGAAATCTTCACTGAAGAAGAAACAGACTGCATGTTCCTACAGCACAAACTCAACAGAAACACGATGCAAAAAGCACAGACCACAATGAAAGAGTTTCAAGGGGAGGTTCCCCATCTCTGAAGTGCTCCGTCGAGTGCACGGGTCAGTTGTGGCTGCGAGGGCCCGTTCATGATCATGTCGAGTAATTCATGGCAGCCATTCACCAACTCTTCATCGTGTGTGTTGTAGACATGATGAAAATATTTTTTTCTCTCCAGTGTTTTCACACATTTGGATTCTCCAGATTTTCAGCAAAATAGAATGTGAATCCTCACAACTGAGGAGCAGAGCCAGGGCTTCCCAGTGCAGGACCACAGAGTGGGAGAAGAAATTCACCACAGGCGTACTGGGTACTCGTACGTTTACTCATAAGTACTCATAAGTTTACACCCTGGCAACATTTGTGATTTCCTGGCCATTTTTCAGAAAATATGAATGAAGACACAAAAGCATTTGTTCCACTCACAGTTCGTGTTTGGGTGATGCCTTTTATCGTCAAACAGCTGTGTTTCCTCTGTTTAAATCATACAGAGACAGAAACTTCCCAAAGGACCCTGATCACCCCAGCTCTTAATATTTTATATTCCTCCCTTTAACATCAACGGCAGGCTGAAGTCTCTTGAGGTAGTTGTTGATAAGGTTCTTTATTTTCTCTGTCAGTAAAGCAGCTCATTCTTCTCGGCTAAAAGTCTCCAGCTCTTGTAAATTCTCGCATGAACGGCACATTTGAGTTCTCCCCAGAGTGCTTCAATAATATTGAGATCAGGAGATCCACTCCAGAACCTTCTTTTTGTTGACACATGGACTTGGCCTGGTGTTTTGGATCGTCGTGGTGTTGGAATGTCCAGCAAATGGGACACATGAGCAGCTTCCAGCAGATGAAGCACATTTTTCTCCAGGATCCCTTGAGAATATGCTGCTTCATCTTTCATCGATTCTGACCAAGTTTCCTGTGCCTTTGGAACTCACACATCCCCAGAACATCAGTGACCCTCCTCCAAATGTAGCGTTTATAGTTGTGGCCAAAAAGTTATATTTTGTTCTCATCGCTTCAAATATCTTTGTTCCATTATGTAGTAATGGCTGTCTTCTTTCAACCTGAAGTTTTTTGTTCCTTTGCATCCCGTACATTTTTTCTGGCAGTTGTAGCAGAATCCCTTTCCACTTCTTATTCTTCTTCAGTGTTTGAACACATTCCAAGTTCCTTGGGGATCTTTTTATACCCCTTTTCTGTTTTGTACAGTTTAACCACCTTTTCCCGTGGATCATTCGACGGCTCTTTTGCTTTCCCCAACGCTCTGATTTCAGAAATCTCATTGTATCACTGGATGAAAGAGGTGAGGGTCTATCAGGAGCCATTTGGAAAGTTTCTGACATCATTATGATTTAAAAAAAGTAAACACAGTTGATTGACAATAAATGGCTTCACACGACCACCAGCTATGAGTGGAAACAATGCTTTTGTGTTTCATATTTTCAAAAAAAATTGGTAAAAAATCTGAACTTTTGCCAGGGTGCTTAAACTTACGGTTGCAGCATGATTTTTATTCTCCATAACCTCATGTAAGTCTATGGAAACAGCTGGTTTTCTCTGCAGGGAATGAAGTAATCTAGTTTCCTGCTGAACTCAGTGTTAAGTTGAAGGGTTGTGTGTGGGGTTTGTGCAGCTTCCTTCTGATCCTGCTCATTTTTGTTTCAAATGGCCTAATGGCAGGAGATTTATACAGTGTGTGGTCTGCTCAATGAGGTTGAGAGCCTCGAACTGTGAAGGGGTGAGCAGAAGAACAACTGATGGCAAAAGAAAAATAATTATAACTATTCCTCGTTAAAGAAGATTTTTACTCGATTCAAACCTTTATAATGAGATTTGATTTTATCAGCTGAAAATTCTTAAAATAATTGTTCAAAGTGTAAAAACTTGGAACGGGACACTGTTGACGTGTTAATTCAATACTGGGTTTTATTTTAAGCACTTTTCTTTTTTTGAGTCCTTAAATATTTAAGTTCTCAGTTGTCTGTTTTGTGTTTTTTTTGTTCTCTTTTATTTACTCTTTATTTGCATGCTGTATGTTTCTAGATCACTTGATCAGTGTTTGTAGAGTCTTTTCTTGTGGTTCCATTTAAATTCTATATTTATTGTCATCGATTTATATTTTTTCTTTGATGTGTTTATTTAAAAAAAAATATTCATTGTGTAACTGTGACATGTATACAGTGTTTGAAGCAGGGGGCGCTAGAGGCAGAATCTGGGTGAGGCCGGGCCGCATCATGTTTTCCACAATAAAATCAATAAAAATTCCATTGTTTTCTTTCTTTTCTTTTAAAAGCCCTACAGCATTTATTTTGATACCTGATCTCTATTGCTGACATTTCAATTTAAAAGCTCATTAAAATGTGTTTTCAAAATTTCCAATCAAAGTTTTGTCCCAGCACAAGTCTGACTTTAGTAAAAAAATGAATTAACAATTTAATTCAGATCTTGTCCAGTAAGGAACCTTCTTCTTGTGGAGTTGCAATTTGGGTTTTCAAATCTCTTTATATTTTTTGCAAATGAGACATCGGGGTGCCCCTGTGCTCAACAAAGAAATACTGCATTTCCCACTTTTCCAGAAATTGTCTGTGCTCATCACTAACCTTTCTCTCTTCACCCCTTACTTTGAAAAAGACTTTTGAGCTTTAGGGCTGTGAAACGTACAGTGGTACCTCGAGATACGGGTGCTTCGAGTTACTAATTGTTCGAGATAGGAAAGGTCTCGCGGGAAATATTTTGCTTCAAGATACAAAAAAAATTCCAAGATACGAAAAACACCAACAGTTCTGCTCTATTATCCGCTAGTTTAATCTGATTTTGCGCTGCGCTTCCGGGTCCTGCCGCTCCATTCTCCCATTGCAGACAGTGCTAAAGGGGTCTGATATGCTTTAAATCAGTTTTAAATCAAGCGAAACATTATGTTAAAAATGTTTATGCCATGGTTTGCCTGGATTTTGTTTGGCCAGAGTTTGATTTCCAATAACTGCACAGGTTCCTCAGGTTTGGTTTGTTCACTTTGTAGTGGGTGGTGAGCAAGACACAGACACACTTGCACTGTTTAGGGCCATGCAGGGCTTTTATTAAAACAATGGCACCAAAATAAATCATCGAAAGAGTCACTCAGCGGCTTCTTGGAGCTAGTGGTGAACAGGTTACCCGAGCACATCTCCATGTAGTGCACTGGGCTACTCCGGGGGGCCTTCAACCCATTCGATCCAGTGGTGCATGAGTTTCCAGACCAGAGGTGTGGAGTCTTGTTTCGCTGGTGCACCCGCCATACTCCGGGCTCACAGGATCCATGTGCCCTTTTGTCGATTACTTGTCAGAAATTGGGCAATCCAGCACACGGCACCCTCCGTAGGATGAGAATCGGCCAGACAGCAACAGTCTAGACCCGGTCAGTGGGCACCTCCTAGGCCCCTTTGGTGTTCCCGGTGGCTCTCGCGGCGTGTATCCGCTGCTCTCGTGGAGGGAAATAATAAGCTTTTTTTCTGTGCTGATTGGTGTGACTCACGGTTCAATTCTTGCATCATGTTTTAATTCTGCACAGCTTCATGACGCACCTGACAGCCCTGATCTGGTACCCGTATTAAATCATGGCTTTACATGCTACTACATTTAATGAAAGTTTTATAGGTGAAGGATAAAAATGATGATCAATGCATTTCGAATCCTATTAATTCTGAAGTATAAAACAAAGGTTCACACCAATCTTGATCATTTACAATCATAACATGAGGGCATGTGTGATCATACAGTCTACTGCAACCAAAATGTAGGAGAAAAAGAGGATAACATAATTATGGCACGTTACATTGTCACTATGTGATTGCAGCACACCTGGAAAGATGAAATTTTGCCACAAATGACTGTTAAAATTAAAGTGAGGTCAGCCCAAAGTCTCTGTGTCCAGTCCAAATGGTCCATGTTTGTCAAAGGAATCTGTCAGATAAGCCTCAAGTTTCTGCAAGGTCCCTGTTTTAAATCAACATTACGTCTGGTGCACTTTATGCTTGAACATCTGCCAGCTCAGGAGGCATTGGAGACTTTGGGTGTTTACTTTAAAATGCTGTTTAAATGTCTTGCATCTGAGCCTAGCACTCTTTCTTTTGAGCAGTTGAGCATCAACCACCAGGCATGAAGCAAGGGAGAACACCGGCTAGAAGGCTAACAGGTGAGCTCAGGAATCACGGTGACAGTGGAGATTGCACAATAACCGGATCAGACTTCAGAGAAAATTGTGGATCCAATGTGGAAGCAAAGCACAGATAAGTGCCAAGAAGTAGCTTACTCACAAAGCAGTCGAGAAAGAAATGATGGACTAGTAGCTGCTGGAAGTGGTAGTTTAATAGGGAGCTTTGACGTCTGTTAAGGTACTTGCAGGTGATTGTGGACAGAGTAGGAGGCTCTGACATGAGCACTCTTTTCTTGGAAATTGAACTTAATATCATTTTTGAAACAAAGCATAAGTAAACGTTCATCTAGTTGAATCTGACCAGAGAAACACACGATTGATGTCAGCAGTTGCCACCTGTGCTCCAGTAAGTTCCAGTCTGGGATTTGTCATTCGTTTCTGAGGTGCCACTTGCGGCGGGTTAGGGAAATGTATACCTGTGGATCATAGGCCCTCTGAGATGCATCAAGTCTTGATTCAAGGCTACTTCGTGAGAATATAACCAACTGAGGAAATTTTGAAACTTTTGGAGCTCTTGTTAATTTTACCATCTAGTTAGCAAATGATTTTTGGATATCGCTGGTTCATCCCATCCTAGACTTGCCTTCCTCAAATCCTGACCCAGAACTTTTGCCCTGGTAGTGAATGGAATCAAATACCCGACAGAATGGAACCAACGCAGAGTTCCAGAGAAGATTAGGTGCCCCTTCATGGTAGTTATTGCTCTTCTTTGAAAGCCAGGGTTGACAATTCTGTGATCTTGCATCTGGAGGTAGATCCTGGGTGACCATTGAAGACTTGTCCATGTGTTGCTTCACAGCACAGGAGCTTGGCCATACCAGAGATACTGCGTCGACACTTTCCAGGTAAGGCTGGGGTTAGTTAGACAGGTACCATTTTTTCCCAGATGCCATCCAAGGAGTTTATTTGTTTAGGTTTGGAGAGAGCATAGATATTCAGGAGCAGTAGATCGTAGAGGACACTAGAGTTCTTCTTGACCAATGCGGTCCAGGATGTGCTATTGCACCACAGAATGTTCCGTACTGGCGGAAGTGAATCAGGTGGTGTTACGCTAGGTGCTGATGGTGTCCTGATTATGACTGATATTTAAAAAAAATACATTGGCAGCACTTACCCAACAGCTAGCACAATAGTGGCTAACATGCTATTGATGATTTCAATAAAACGATGATGATGTGTTGAGTTCCAGTTGCTCTCTTTCTTAATCTCAGTAGTGAGACAAGCCTGTGTCCTTAAATCGTAACATTCTGGATGGCGTTGTCAGTTTAAATGGTACGTCATGATCAAATGTATTACTATGCTCAGATGCTACACTTAAAATGATGCTAAAAGAAACATGTTTTAAATGCCTCACTTTATTCCGTACAAGTCCCTGAAAATGGCAGAAGTAAAGCCACACCAGAAGAGTTTCGTGTACAGAGCAACTGCAGATCATATCAAATCTCCTTTTATTGGAAAGACGTATTGAAAAGATTGTATCGTAATGAGCTTAAATGAACACAGACAGATTTCTGAGCTCTGCTAAACACAATAAATGACATTCAATTAAACACAGATTCAGGAAAGGTGACTGTGCTGGTTTTACTAGATCTGAGTGCTGCCATCAACCATAACATCGACGGAGTGGAAATTCTTAGTTAGCTGCCCCTACACCAGTCCTGTCCTGAGAGAACAACAGTAAGGCAGCCATTAAGCTCAATGAAATCAGCTGCAACATGAAAAAAAAAAAGAATTCAGTTGAAAACAGATGATTCTGACTGGTGCTTGGGTTTGTAACTACAAATAAAGGCAGTCTAACCTCCCTTGAAGTTTAAAGCCATTTACAAGTTAATTAATAGATATAGATTCATTAAATAAAAAAAATGTGTATCGAGTCATTAAACATCATCAGGAAAAACATTTAAAACAAATATGAAACAACATAACAATAATAAAACAAGCTAAAACAAACAGCTACAGTCACATCAGTCGAATGCAGTAAATGAGTTCTTCATTCATCATCATCATCAAGAGAAAGATGTGAATAAAAAACAGTCAATGAAAAGACGAAGGAAAGAGCATGTGAAGTGCTTCAACTAAGGCACATGGGGTGTTCTCTCCGGAGTGTGTGTTTGTTCTGGACTCTTGTACTGAAAGCTGTGTGTTTTCAGTAAAGAACCCCCTGGATAACACCAGCAGCACAGACATGACTGAGAGAGACAGAGAAAGAGAGAGAGACAGAGAGAGAGAGAGAGGGAACATATCAGCATTCAAAACACACCACTGAGAGAAATCATGCGTTCTAAGCAACACGCTAAAAAGAACACGACTGTAAATTTCTTTAATTACACGGCGCTAATAATGTAACTATACACACCAGCCGGAAAGAGTGCTGCGTCATTTTTCAGAAGCAGAAATAAAGCCAGGTCCATTCAGTCTGCAGGACTGTCTGGAGATCAGCAACAGAAGATTTCACACAGCGTGACTTTAGACGGAATCAGAGAGCTCTTAAACTGCGTGTTCTTAAACCACGCATAAACTCAAAACTGGGGCTAGAATCACGCGTCTGAAACCGGCTTTGAAAAGAAGTGATTTATTTTCCAGAAAACGAATAGTTTGGCTTTATATTGACAGATATCGATCGCTCACCCTCTTCTCCTTCTCCATAAATGGGCCTCACACAGTGTGAATTGCTTCTGCGCCACCGTGTGGCATGGAGTTAAATTTCACAGAAGCGCCATCCAGTGTTCAGGAGAGGGTATCCTTTTAAAATGAAAGGGATTTCTAATAGATTAAGAGATTTCTTTTACATTACTGATTACTTTTTGTTTTGGGTATTTATTTCTTTTATGTGTATTTGTTTTTTAATTGATATGGAAATTTATGATTAAATACGTTCATTGTTTATTTTACTTGTTTTTCTATAATATTTTTATATGTTTATTTTTTATGGTTGTTATTTTGTAAGATTCATCCATTTTAATTGTGCCTTAAGCACATGTTTCATTTCAGGGTCAGGGGGGTCTGCTGGTGACCGCTTACTTTAGGGGTACACCCTGGACAGGTCGCCAGTCCATCGCAGGGTAACACACATTTACACAAGGGGGAATTTATATTGTTCAATTAACCTGACACGTGTTTTTGGGGGAAACTGGAGTGTCTGGAAAAAACAAGCACAGGGAGAACATGCAAACTCCTTCCAGGAAGGTCACCGGCGAGCCTCGAACCGACAACCTTCTAACTGGAAGGCCACTGCGCTAGCAGAACCATGTAACATGAGTGGAAATGAATGAGTGAACATTTTTAAAATCTGTCATTTCTTAATTGATGTTTGTTAAAGTGTATTTTCACTCAGTAAGACCTTGTTTCGTTGCTGTTGTTAAATGCTTTTGTTAATTCGTGCTTGCATTTGTTACCCTGAAGCAGTTCTTGAACTTCTTGCTGACTAAATAAAGGATGATGGGATTGATGCAGGAGTTGATGGTTGCCAGATTGATGCTCAGGTAATCAAACACCAGTAGGAAGCTGTGAGAGGGACAGAGGTGATGAGATTAAATGAACAGCTACAGTTTAAGTGATGCTTGTGAATCTACCTGAGAAGGTCACAGCGGCCGGCGTCATTCTGGAAATACACCGTCTTCTTCAGGATACGACTGAGGTGAAGCGGGAACCAGCAGAGAGCGAAGATGCACACCAGAGAGAACACGGCTTTAGCCACCTCTCGCCTCTGAACACATAAAGCACAGCTGAGTCGTGCTCGCCCCCCCCCCATCTCTCTCTCTCTCTCCATCCGAGTCTCTGTGTGCTCACCTGTTTGACGTGTTCGCTCAGAAGAATTCTCCGGCTGAGCATTTCACAGCTCATGAGCGTGTAGAATACACACGTGCACACCAGCGGCACACAGAAGTAGAAGCCGAAGAGCCACCAAACCTTCACATCCCTGTAGAACTGCTCTCACAAACACAAATTCCTCAGATAATTGAAGATTAAAACATTTTCTCCGAGTGGAATGTGTGTTCTCACCGTCATGAAGGGTGTTTGAGGCTTGAGCAGGCAGGTGTGGATGGTGGTGTTGTGGTATTCGAAGCTAACCATGGTGAACCCCACAGCTTCAGGAACAGCCAGCAGTGCCGCTAGCAGCCAGATGAACAGGATGATCAGAGAGGTTGAGACGGGGACGCCCACACCCCCCACACGGCTCCAGGAGGACACGGCACGGTACCTGACACACACAAACACACGGTAAAAGAAGCTTCAAGCTGACTCAGACTTCTGCAATGCAGCTTAATCATCTAGTCAGCGACGAATAACTGGATCTTAAAACTCACTGTACTTTGAGCTCTTTATTAACCAGTAACTCAGTGGAATTGAGTTAGAATACAGTGATATGAAATTCAAATACATTATGTTATGATTCCATATTGAACACAGAGCTTTGACTTCCCATGGTCTTTCAGTCAACTTCTGTAGCCTGCAGAACCATGGTGTCTTGACAGTTGCCCAAACGATGGCCATTGACTCCTTGCATAAGGAGTGACAGAAACAAAATTGCAAAAGAGTCAGCTCATCAGAGAGCTCTGTATCCAAGCACAGGAATAGAGATGGGTAATAGGACAGATTGTAAACCAAACCCATTCAAAAAAAGGGGGCGGGGGGGGGATGGTATACAAGGTGTGGGTTTCGTCTGTTGCATTCCTTGTCAAGCAGCACTTTTACTAGATCAAACGTTTTTGAGGTCCTATGATTGGAGTGCTATGAGGGAAATGTCATTTGCTGGTGTTGGTCCTTTGTTTATGAGGTCTTCATGCTTCCAGCAAAGATTTCACTTTCCACACAGTGCCAGAGCTACTGTAAACCTGGTAAAAACTTGGAGCTCCTACTAAAAGATTGTATGCGGACACACCTGCAAATGTGTGTATGCAGCTGAGTCTGACACTGATTTGTAATCAGTCAATGAGCGCACATGCAAAAGTACAACACCCCAACGTGACTCCCTCATTTACATAAAATGGAATATGCTTGTGTTCAGAGCTGAATGTCACACAAACAGCAGGAAGCTTGTAAACGCAAGGAAAAAAGCCAATTTTACATAACTGTAAGAAAAAGGAAAATGTTTTTGTAGTCTCTGAGTTAATGATGGGAGGAAAACCATTGCAAGAGTTTAGACGATACTGAATAGTGCTCCATAAACGAATAGAAAGTGGTCAGTTAATCAGAGGACGTTGAAGGTGAACAACTGCACACAGAGAATGGGCCGGTTCCGAGAAGCAGACTTGCGCACTCAATTCGTGTGCATCTGTAGTGTGTCTGTTTTTGGTGCTCTGCAGTGCGCTCATCACACCCACGTATGCGCCCAGAAGCATTGCAGCGAACCCCCATCGGTCCAGGTTCTACGCAATAATATCTGTCAGCGGACTGCAGGACAAAGGCGTAACGTGTAGTCGCCATAATGGAGGCATAACATGAAACTGATTGTCGCAAACTGAAGTTCTCAAAGTCACATAGAGATGTCTACTGTAACTAAAAGCAACCAGAAGGCAACACGACGCAAAATACCCAATAGTGAGGTAACTGGAAGCTGTCAAAACCACCAATTCTGAGAGACTCCTTTGAAAATCATGTGCTTTTCTCGAGTGGTTTTGTTTTAGGGTTTGGGTCAGGGTTATGAGCCGCCATCTTCACAACATCACGTAGTTTACTCACGTGGCTCTGTCTGAGACGTTACGCCTACACTACTACACATTACGCCTCTATAAAATATGCCACTTCCAGGAGGTTACACCTCCACCTTTGCAGCTTTCAGACAGCCCAAACTCACTCTATGAGCCCTTACAACCCAGAATCCTTTGCGAATGGCCAATCAGACGACGGATGGGAGGAGATTGCAACTTCTCACAAATGTGATCAACATGGCGGACGAGAAAGTATTCAAGCGTAAGTGTTTACATTTTTACAGGTTACTGTATTACACTTAAATATATTTAAGTGCTTGTACAGTTCATGTAGTGTAATGTAAACCGTAAAATGTAACCATATAATGTCAGGTTTTCCGAAAAAATTACGGAGTTCAAATTACGCACTTTTGGTACAGGAGTGAACACATCAAATTAACAAATTAAACTGCAAAAAAACGCCTTTAAAATCACAAACTTGTACAATTAATGTGGTATGTTGGAAGTGATGGAAATGTGAAATGTAACACTACCCAAGAAACGGCAAAAACAACAAACTTTTTAATGTTCTTTTTCAGTGTCTGGCTTTGATCTTTATTAGACGTCGTGTGGACCAAGTGTTTAATGTTTAACTAAACTTGTTACCATTAGTTAGACTAACTACAGTTTGCAGCTGAACTACATGTTGCAATGTTTTCAGATTTGTTAGAACTAACTATTGCTTTAAATTGTTTAAGTTTTAGTTCTTTTGTTAAACCTTCTGTGGTGGTTTATTTAATTTTATTTCACGACAAACTAGGTATTTTTTATTTGTATAAATATTTGTTTTCCACGGCGGTACAACGGTGTGCCATTGTCAGTAGCACTGTTGCCTTCCTGTTAGAAGGTTGTCGTTTCGAGGCTCGCCGGTGACCTTCCTGGAAGGAGTTTGCATGTTCTCCCTGTGCTTGTGTGGGTTTCCTCTAAGTACTCCGGTTTCCCCCACAATCCCAAAAACATGCGGTTAGGTTAATAGAATAATCTAAATTCCTCTTAGGTGTGAATGTGTGAGTGAATGTTGCCCTGCGATGGACTGGCAACCTCTTCACGGTATACTCTTACCCAATGTGCACTGGCAGACCCCAAAAGGGAATAAGCGGGTTGGAAAATGAGGGAATGATTTGTTTTGCAAATAAAATTGCAAAACAGCTAAATAATTATTTAAGGTTTACCATTTTACAAGATAAACTTTATGGTTTTCTGTGGCATTCTGTCTTACATTACATACTGGGGTCCAACTTTACACCATTCTCTAGTAAATCACATTTATTAACATTGACAAAATGTAATACAAACTTAATTAAAATATTTTAACTACTTTGCATAACAACAAATAAAAGAACAACCAGATGACGGCGATAGCTTTGCATTCCACTCCATTCTGTAAATACAATGCTGAAAACTACGAGACTCCTCTAACCGCGCTTGTGAACGGAATCACAACCGACACCACGGCATGAAGGAAGTGAAAAAACGACTCCAGTGCACCTTGTGGATTGAGCCAAGGGCACTAAGGTATGCCCTACGTGAAATCGTGAGTGTGGAGTCGAGTGAAGTCAACCAGAGCGTAGTGCTCCATTTGGTGGAGCACAGACCCAACATGTTGTGTTTGAGTCACGAGAGCAACTGGTGAGGGCTAGGGTACAGATGAAAAATTCTGTCTCAACACAAGCCCCTCATTAATTAAAGGAATTGGTTAAAATCTATGTTATGTATTATTAGTAGCGCAGTAACGGTACAATGCATTTCACACTGTTCACGACATGGTTTGTATCACAATATTTTGCTAAACTATTATAACCAATTATTGAAACAATTTGTACAATAAGTGGAAGACAAAAATAACTGAAACGCTTTGAGACCGCTGAAGTGGCTCGAGTCTAATTTGGGTTGTATTACAGCATTTAATATCAGCCACCCACTAGAGGGCAGCGCTAATGTTTGCATTAAGTCCTCTTTTACTCTAAGTAATGGAGAGAGCTCGTTTATAATGTTTCTCCTGTTTCTCATTGACAAATGTGAGTAAAGGATAATTATGTACTAGTGAATATTAAATAAAACTGCAACTTAAAGAAGTTTCAGAAGTGACTAGAAACACCAACAACCAAATAACACTCCAAATTCTAGGGGATATATCCCAGCAATTTCACTATACAAATTTTCTATTGCAAAATTAGAAGTTTCACTTCGAGTTATTTGTATAGTCACAATAACATGCTGCAGGTTCTTTGTCAGTGGCGGTGGTGTGCAGAGACTTTCTGAACCTATAGAATTGCCAAAGATGAGCCAGAATAGAAGATTGCCAGTGCGAATCAATTACTTCATTAATTACAGTACCTGCCCAAAAAAAAAGTCTTCACCTGGATTGAAGTAAGTAGGTCTGAGTTTTCCATTGATAATCTTTCATCTGGCAACCAGTTTTTTAACCCCAACTGCTGCAATGAGATGCTTCTTAAACAGCTAGAAACTTTTATAATTTGGTTAAGAACTAGGCAAATCATTTTAAAAACTATAAGAATAGTGGGGACCTTTCATCTCAGAGGAAGAAATGAGCCTGGATAAAAATGGATTGCGTTCGATTGTTTGATAGACTCATTAAATTACGATTTTTGTTTTATTCAGCTGGAATAAAAAGCTTTATTGAAATGTATAATGGACAGACGTAATCACTGAGAACACGAGTGTGTTCTTTCTTATATTTGGATTTGTGAGGGATCACCTGTCCACACTGAGCGCGCACAGGTTCAGCACCGTGATCCCCACCGAGCTCTTCTGGAGGAATGGCACGAGCTTACAGAGGAATAACCCCAGCACGCTGTCAGCCATCGGCCAGCGCATCGCTAGCAGCTGAGAGAAAGAGAGAGAGAGAGAGAGAGAGAGAGAGAGAGAGAGAGAGAGAGAGAGAGAGAGAGAACATTACAAGCTTCTTCTCATGCAATTCTGCTGCAGGCCTCAGATCAGATGTTCAGGCCGCCATTTACACGACTACTCGAATGTGACCCAATCCTGGTAAACAGGCAAATCAAATTTTCTGAAGCATCTCAAACTATTAAAGGGCCATACGTATTATGTAAACTCGACTTTTCTGACATTCCTTGCATCTTTTAATGTTGTGAAAAACATGATCTGACCAATCAGATTTATCACCCTGTGCAGAGTGGATCCGGAAGTGTGAGAGCAGCAGATCCGCTCTGAAGAATAATGCGGAGAAAGTGTGTTTTCTGTCGATTATAATGTAATACAGAGTTCTTGAAGCACTGCTTGGTGTTTGGTTTTGCTAAATTCCAACTGACAGGTGAGTGTTGGTCAGCAAGAGACGTTGGAGGATTACAATAATATTGGATTTAGAATCAGAACAAGTAACAATTTAAGGTGCTAAAATTTAAGGTGCCAACATTAAACCAGTGTGCTTGACAGTTCTGCCATAGAGAGCTCAAATATATATTATAAAAGCTTTAAATAGGGCAAAGTATGGCACCTTTGAACTCAATCACATGGCCCCACCTATTCTTTTTTAGGGGGAAATTGAACCATTGTGAACTACATGAAAAGAAAAACACTTTATTCACTGTATAGATAACTTTCGAAAATCATTTAAACCATTTGAGTAAAGTAAACCATTTAAACCGCACTTTCTGGAAATAATTTTCAAAGTTCAGCTTTTTCTCCATAGACTTGTATTGTGTAGTAATCATCATGGGGCTCTTGCCACGGTTCGCCTTCACTACGCCGCCCATGTGAGACACACTTGGTTCCAATTTTCAAAATAATGACCTGTATTCGTATGCATGTGGCTGTTTGTGTTAAGTTTTGTAAATTGCTAGTAAAAAAAATCTTGAAAATCGAGGGAGTTGTCATTATTTTATTCGCTGGTAGATCTCAGCTTCCATTGACCAGTGCAGTACTTAGACGTCACTTGTCCTGTACTAAGATGGCTGCCGCTCTGTCGCATTGATCCAACGGACGGCCCCGTTTCAAGCGGTGTCTACGTATAGAGATCTCTATGAAGACAAAAAAATAATCGAGGAAATATCATAAAAATCGACTTTGATTTTAAATACACTCCATTTTTCGTTTGTTCCGTTTTAAGCTTTCATTTTGCATCTCAGAGTTTTAATTACGCTCTCAGCATCTTTTCCTTTGCTTTCTAGTTTTTCGTTTGCGATCCTGAAAGTTGCGTTTGTCATTCAACCACAAACCTTACACGGGGGCGGGGATAACAGTGGTTCGCCCTCATTGGTTAGTACGGTTTTGATTGGCAGCTGAAATTAGAAAGCAATATTGCTGAAATCGTAATCCAAACTCTGAGAAGTAAAACCGAAGCCAATAACGGAACAAACAAAAAAATGGAGTTTATTTTAAATCAAAGTCGATTTTTGTGGTAATTATTTTTTTTCTTTATTTGATTATTTTTGTTTTCAGGCTGATTTTTTTCCCTTTGTAATCAATGTATTTGCGTTCGTTTTAGCTGAAATTACGTGTGTATTTTTGGCACAAAATGAATTCCATACTTTTAGAGCTAATCATTAATGATTCACTGATAGATGTTCTTCCAGTGAACGACTCTTTCCAGCCCTTTATTTGCACAATTGCTCAGAGGCCTGCTGCAGCAATAGACTCAATTATGTAAGAATCCATGTGCTCCTCACCTTGTAAACGTTGATAGGAATGTCTATGGTGATGTAGATCAAGTCCCCGAGGGCCAGGCTGGCTATCAGTGCATTGGGGCCGTTCCGCATGCTCTTGTTCAGGTAAATAATCCTCAGTAACGTGCTGTTGCCCACAATCCCCACCACAAAGATCACGAAGGACAAAAGAGTGTTCACGTATTTGAACAAGCCCTCAATAGATGTCCTCCTCAGGCAAGCCGGGAGTCTTCCTGAAGCCCTTCTGGGGCCCGAGGTCACCCTGCTTGCCTCCGGGGTGGCATCCGAGGAGTTTGATTGACAGCCTCCATAGCCAATCAGCAGACAGGAAGCAAAGGTCACCGTCAGAAGTGTGAAGGGCCTCATCGAAGTTCAAGGGTTTGATTGACAGGCGGTCGGAGTGAATGGAAGCCTATGAGACAAAGAGAAGCTGTTCTGAGGTCAGTGCTGTGGATGATCTATCTCTAGCCAATCCAATGATTCTCTCTTATGATCAAGACTTTAAAGAAGAGACAGAGAGATTGGGTCATCAGTATAAGATTGAAACCCCTTCAATAAGAGAAATAAAGTACAGAAACTGGTCAAATAAAAAAGTACAAAGTAACAGAACAAAAAATAAACATTTGTATTATCTTGAGATTACATTCAAAGGGAATATGAGATAATATTACAAAAACACGTATCAATATCTGATCCTGTTTAATAATGAGCACAATGAGAATGTTTCAGAAGTTTTTTTCAGAAAAAAAAACATTTTGATGCGAGCAGCACCAGTGTGAGATAAGTTTAAAGCACAAGATCACAGTAACAAACTACAAGACACAAGGGTAAATTCCATGACACAGAAGCCCATGTGACCAAGCAACAGACACGACGAGGATCAAGACGCACGCTCCCTAATAGAATGAGAGACGTGAGAACGAGATGGATCCAGGACCGCAATGGCCAGACGCAGTGTTTCTAGAGCAGAGGTGGGCAAGGATGATGCAGCCCTGCACAGTTTTGTTGCAACCTTCATGAAACGCTCCTGATTCTACTAATGAAGCTCTCCTTGGTTTGTTTAAAGCTGCCAATGTTTGTAACTGAAGCAGGGCTGGAACAAAAATCAAGAGGGACACCAGCCCTCCAGGAATGACTTTGTTCTAGACTCTGCTCGATATTAAATGTTGGGGCTACACCAGCGGAGAAGAGACAAAAACACAACTTAATTGTTTTTAGTTCAGGAATCATAAATTTTTGCAGTTGATTGTTATATAGCAACCTCTAGCTCAGCAAACAGGTAAAAAGCACTGGTCCCCCATTCACTGGTGTGCCTGCACCATAACCAGTATCTGACCAGGAGAACCTGATCGAGATCAGCACCGATGGATCTGTAGAAGCTGAAGATGCTGGAGGATCAAACTGCACACAGAGCTTCCTGAGTCTTATGTGAACAAGGATTTTCTGCTTTAACAAGCCTTTCCAAAGATGTGTGTGGAAAACTATTTCCCAAATACTGTCAAACACTGAATAACTGTCTTTCTCCGCCCAAGAAAATCCACCACATTAAACAGAAAGATGATCGTTTCACTTGATGAAAGTTGACATGGAAATATACTCAACAAAATTGGTTCAGTATTTACTTACTGGTGTATTTTTATGCATGCTGTCGTAATATTTCAAGAATAAATTGCATTTGTAAAATAAAAAGATGTTTAAAAGTCATTCTATAAATAAATATAATGTTGATTAAAGCCTAGAACATATGAAATACTAATAAAATGAAAAATAGGAAATAAAAAAACTACAAAGGAATAAACACCAGAAATATTTGATCTGTAATAACATCTGTATTCAAACCATATTTATAAATAATCTTATAAAAATAAGACATTAACAAGATAGATTCACTGCATTTGTGATCAAACGATTACTCTTGGTTTCTATTCTTGTGACTAAATGTAATCACTGAATTATCTTCTGCTTCACGTGCTCTAGTTTTTGAAAGAGAAATCAGAGATTTACAAAAACTCCCCGACCTGAGCACAGCGACTTTCCTTCTCCTCTCCGAGTGTGATTTCCTTCCTCGGATGCTGCCCGATGGATAAAAAGAAGCAAACTGAGCTCATGAAGACTGGCGGAGAGAGAAAGAGAGTGAGAAAGAAAGAGAGGAGGGTGGGGGGATCACACAAACACTCTTTCTTTAAGTCACTATCTCAGTCTCTGTCTCTTGGCTCGTGTCTTTTTCTGAAGATCATCTGTTTTGCTTTAACAAATGGCAAGAAAAACTAAACATTGATAACAAAGGCTACAAACTTTTTATGGTGGACGTAAATGATTGACAATAACTCGATACAAATAAAATAAAGAGTAATACAATTAAAATATCAAAATGACTTTTCTAAAATGCCTTATTTTGTTTCAGATTTTATGTTTTTTTATACATTTTTCCTCTGTGTTATGCTTTGGTTTGTTATGAAATCATTTCTGTGTTTGACTCAGTCTCTTCATGTTTTTCTGTTATTTCAGTCCTTGTTTTTATTGATTAATTGGTTCTCGTTTGCTGGTCAGGAGTTAAGCGTGGCACCTGGTTGTCTGCCAATTAACTCCTGACCAGCTCCTCTATGCACGGATTTAGTTCAGTCAGAGCTGGTGTTGTGTCATCTTCAGTTGAGCTCGGTCTGGGGTTTAAGACGTTCAGCCTGTTTGCTTCAAAAAGCTGGAGTTGTTTTCCAGTTGTAGTTTAGATTTTCTGCTTGTGTGTTACTCAAGCCTGGGATTCTCCCATTGAGAGTTGTTTATCTTCAGCTTGTTGTTTTCTAGAGACTCTGGATCTCTGTTCTCCCTGGGACTGAGATCTGCCACTTCAGTAAAGACTCCGATCTGCTCTTTGACATCACTAAGCCATGTTTTGAGGTCTCTCTTAATATTTAATACTTAATATTTGCTATATGTTAGAAACCTTTCCAATGAAATAATACATCGATAAAATTTCAACAGATCCACCTTGTAGTCGAAGACAGGAAAGTAAGTGTCCAGGAAGATCTTCTCAAGGACCTCATGCAGCTGGTCCCATGCTATTCAAGAAAATATTGGCCTGAACGATGATGCATAGACAACAGAAACTTCCAAATGACCCTAATCAAAAGTTTAAACACCCTGGTGATTTTGGCTTGATGACAAGCTCAAAAACTGACACAGACAGGTTTGAGCGGCTGGTGAAGGTAACCTTCCTCACCTCGACCTGTTTGCTTGGAAGCAATGTTTGTGTAGAAGAGGTTTCTGGCTCCTGATAGACCCTCACCTCTTTCATCCGATGATGCACTAAATTTCTGAGTTCAGAGCGATGGGAAAGTGCAAGAGGAAAAGGTGTAACTGTACAAATAGGAAAGGGGTATAACAAGATCTCCAAGGAACTGGGAATGCCAAGCAGCAGCGTTTAAACTCTGATGAAGAAGTGAGGGATTCTGCTACAACTGCCAGACAAAATGTAAGTGATGCAAAGACAAACCCACAAATAACTTCAGCTGAAGTACAGGGCTCTTTGAACAAATGTGGCGCAGCTGTTTCAAGGAGCAATGAGTTGCCAGTAGAAAGCAATTTTTGCGCAAATGCTCAAAGCACCTGCTTTCAATACGACAAACATCTCAGAGACAGGCTCCAAACGTCTGGAAGATAATTATTTGGAGCAATGAAACCAAAATTAAACTTTTAAACATAAACGATACTTTTGGAGAGGAGTCAACAAGGCCCATGATGAAGGGAGCACCATCCCCACTGTGAAGCACAGAGGCGGGTCATTGATGTTCTGGGGATGTGTGTCCTGATCTCAATAACACTGAAGCACTCTGGGAAGAACTCAAATGTGCCGTTCATGCAAGAATTTACAAGAGCTGGAGGCTTTTAGCCGAGAAGAATGAGCTGCTTTACCGACAGAAAAGATAAAGAACCTCATCCACAACCACCTCAAGGGACTTCAGGCCGTCTTCGATGTTAAAGGGAGGAATATAAAATGTTTTTGTAAATGTTTCATCAGGGTCATTTGGAAAGTTTCTGTCTTTCCAACACAAACACAACTGTTTGGCAATAAAAAGCTTCACCCAAACAATAACAATGAGTGGGAATTTTTAATTCATATTTTCTGAAAAATGGGCGAGAAAGCAAAACATTTAAGCAGAACTGTATGACCGAATATGCCATCCCCTCAGTATACATTATGCTTATGGTATGTGGCAACCATAGAATCCCTCACATCAATAGCTGATTTATTGAGACATATACAATCTAGTTTTGAATGAGAAGATGGCTATAGCATGACAATGCCTCCAAACACATGGTCAATAAAACAAAGGCAGATATCTTTGAGAGGAAGTTGTAAACGCTGATGATGATTAACTGGGATCTGGGTCATAGGTACCTGTGGTGACATCACTGAATGGGGAATAGAGGAAGGTTAAAGGTCATTTGCTGCCCAGGGCAAAAAGCGCTCAGAGCAATTACAGGCCTGACCTTCTGAACTCTGACCCTCAACACATTGACTTCAGCAACATCACACAACACAAACTCTGGCAAAATTCTAATCAAAAGGCTCAAATCACTGCGCTGAAGTTGTCTGCTGCTGTTTGAAACCAAAGCTTTATTGACAGTTTTAAAGATGCCACTGTCCTGTCCAGACTTTCTCTCACACACTCCAGACTCTGGAGGTTCTTCTTTTTTAATATACACTCTATTTACTCAAGCTTCCATCATTTTATTAAACAAATCACACATCAAAACAACACCAACTGGTTTCAGATCAGTTTATGTACAAAAAAAAGAACAACTAATTGTTTCTCCCTTAATCAAGGATCTCAATGGCTCTCATCTGCTGCAGGAAGAGTGGAAACAAGAACGAGTGGAAAATCTTGAGAGCGACGGTCACATGAGCAGAAACAGATGCCTTTGTGATGCCAGGAAGAGGCTTTGAGGGGAAAGAACACAAAGCCCACACTGTAAAACTCAACTGGTTAAATTTAATTGAGCTAATAATCTTGATTACTCGACATATAACATCAGAGTTTAATTATATTACAAATATATATCCAACTGACACATATTTTATGTTTATCCAATTTATTTTCACATACAGGTAAGATTAAAATGTTTAGTAACATGCTTCTCCAGTGTAAAATGGTGACAAAACGGTCAAAGCGTTTGTTCTTTTATCAAAGCGTTTCAGAATGTCTGATGCAGGAGGTCAGGAGGGTTCTAAGGTTAATGAGCTACTGTCTCTGGATCTGCTAAGGTGTATTAATATTGATTGATCAAAAAACCTCACGGACATGACCTCGTTAATGTGGTGGTTCGAGTCACATCACTTGACCCAAGATCGCAGCTCAAAGTTCGTCCCAGCTGAACTTTCCATCTGAGCGGAACCCCATAGGCAGGAGTTTCCACTCTCCGATTGCCGTATGCTATTTAAGTCAATCTAGTGTCACAGCGGCACAAGGCAAACCAGTCAATGGTGTTTCTTTACCATTCACACATTCACAACACAGCATCTTCCAGACGCACCTCTACCACTGAACATGGGGCGTTGCTATACCCCCCTTCATGTATCCTGTTGGCATTTGCATTTCAATAAGGTTAATATTTTTCTGGTAAACTGTTTTATTTTATGATTCGGTTGTTACATATATATGATGACTTCTGGCACTAAATTCTAAATTTTACTGGGGCACTGATGAGTTTCACGACTTCACCCGGACGCGTCCAAGCAATACAGCTAGCCTCTATGGTCTTACCCACCACTCGAGCTCACAAACGTAAGGCAGGTTCCAATAGCAATCTCCTGAAGGAATTTGGGATATGTTATTTAGAGTCAATGAGCAGTATTTCTGTTTTGTCAGAGTTCAGCATGAGAAAGTGATCTCTCTTTCAATTTATCTGTGATGCTTTGAAAGAGCTGAGTATCACCAGCTGGTAAATTTCACATTGACCAGAGTGCAGATATTAGGAAGAAATGAGGCAACAATTGCTTGGCCTCCCTTTGGATTGCGCGGAATTGTGTGGAATAAGACAGTTTTGCTTTCTCTGTATGTTGAGGTTTCAAATGTTAAACCACTTGTAGTAGACTGGCTTAACTGCATTTAGCTGATGTACCCCATGTACAGTGCTTTTTTTCAATCAACAACTGTATGTTTGTAAAGCATTTTTTGTGTCGAGCGCTACTGTTGTGAAAAACCATTTGGTAAGGCACACAGCTCCTCTGCCTCAAGCTAGGGGGTGGTAGTGATCCAAGAGATTACAACACCCCTGCTAGAAAGAATAATATAATTAGTTGTGGTGGAGAGGCTTTCTTCGCTGCAAGAGAGACTGAAAAAAATGAACACTTCTACAAATAAGTTATTTTCTCAGAAGACACATTTATAAGTAAAAGCAAGTCTATAATTCAAATTGTAGTGCTTTTTGTATGCTAGATTTTATTTTGTTTACCTTGTCCTGTCCTGCTCAAAAGCCATCACATGGGAGAGTATATGCCTTGCTGAGTTGGACAGTTTTGCTTTCTCCAGAGGAGTAAAACACCTGGTGTGGTGTTTTCTCCTCTGGATTGGAAAATTGAATGTATTTATTAAATATTTATTAGTTGTGGTTCCCGCGAGTCAGTTTATAATAGTTGTGTCAGGACAAGACGGTGCCGAACTGAAAGGGGGAGTGGATAAAGGATTGGGGAAGGGTGAAGGTACACGAGTGAAAATGAAAGAAAGGAAGAGAAAAAAGAAGAAGAGAAAAGAAAAAATAATAATAATAATTTAGAAGAAAAAAAATTAGCAAATGAATAAAAATAAAATAAATAAATACCTACCTGAACATGACGCATGAGTCCTAGTAACAGTTCATTTAGTCCATGTCCGTTTGTTATTGTTCATGTAAAACAGTTATTGCAGTTTGTATATTCAGACACACATGTTTAAATATTCATACATACACAGCCAATATTTTAAGTGAGGTGATAATAATGTTGTACGCTTTAAAATACAACTCAGCTACATGTGAAAATAAATACATAACATAATCTAACAAACAAACGATTGCAGCACACAGTGTTTGTGTATATGTTGAAGAGATAAGTTGCATTAAAAGTGGGGAGTGATGTCCTGGAGCGCCACCGTTGGTTGACAGCTGACGTCCAGGCACCACCCCCCATTCCCTGCGTGTCTAATATGTATGTAAAATAAGAGGGCAGTCTACTCCGGCCTAGAATTTTGGGGGGGCCACAAATCTGCAGCCCCACCCATCAGATCTGTACGGAGAGACTAGCCCTCCAATCCTAAATGTAGTGTGTCCTTGCAAGTGATATTTGGGGCCCCGGGGGGGAGACCGGCTCCCGAAGCGGGTCAGTGCCAGATGTTATTGGTCCTCTGACCGCTCCAGGAGACAGGCCCTGGAGTTCCAGTGCCCTGGAGATGTTGAGTGTCTAATTGAATTAAAACTTGGGGTGTGGTGGGGGGGTGGGGGGTGGTCCGATCAGTAATAGGCCGACCCCCCCCCCCCAATCCCCCACAGAGATTTTTTTTAATTGTAAACAAAACAACACTTGCCAAAGTGCAAATGACGAATAAGCTACTCTGTAGAGAGTTTTTTTATATATACATTTTTAATTCCAAAATACTAAAACTCGAGAAACATTACAAACTCTTCTTCTCACAAAGCAATTGTGAAAAGAACAAAAAAAAAGTGGACGGACGGATGGATATTCATACGATACCATAAACAACTTCAAATTGCCTAAAAATGGTAGTAGCTTATATTTCTTTAAATAACAATGTATATATAGTCTTATCCTCATGTTAAGAGTGGGAAATGGCTGTTCGGGATAAACAGAAAGAAACAATTTAAGTTTAACAACAGAAGATCTTAAGAAGTTCTTTGAGGAGAAAGAGCTCGAAATAAACGGTGTAGTTTGTGAGTTAACCCTTTTGATAAAGGGAACAGAAAATTAATCAAGCTCACCACAAACACACCACACAAACCCTCAATGAAGCACCAGGGAAGTTTTCCACATAAATAAACACACATGACAACCAGACTAGTGAATTCACTGCCTGTGGAAAACACTGATAAACGTATGAAACGTGGTCAATAATGTTCATTCTTTACAGCTGAACAGAATTAAATATTCTAACGCTTAGGTGGTCCATCTATTTTACATAGTAGCCAACAACTAGTTTCACCTTCTCTTTAATCTCGAGGAGGAGCCTGATAAACTCGGGATTTGTTTTTAATTCACTCTCTCACTTCAGATCTGTGGATGAGATGTTGTCTTTCAGTTATTGCAGGTCAGAACATTAAAATAAAGGAGCCATCTGTAGACCACAGAGACAGGATTGTATCAAGCTCAAATCTAGATTCCTCCTTCCATTACAGACTCACCTCAACATTGCTCCAAACCTGCAAATACAAACCAACTAACTCCCCCTTTAACAATAAACGACTATATTTGATATTCTTAAACACAGTGATATTTAGGAAGTGAAATACAGCTTCATCTAAGCTGTATCTCCAACACGTCCGCTATTTAAAGTATTTCAAGTGAATATTTTAATTGTTTATTTCTTTGTAACGTACATTTCCTCGTGAATGCGCAAGATGGCGGTGTTGTACTCCGCAAGTTCCCGCGCTGCAGATGATCGCATGTATCACCTGTAATTCGATCCACTCACGTTAACTGAATTCCCTGACTTGACTTGATTTAAATACACGCAGGAGTAATCATAATATATTTATGATGTTTGGTTATGTTTTCTGTCTAAAAGGAAGACAATGGCCCGCCTATCATCATTCTTTGTATTCAGTCAGTCGGACCAAACCTCACTGAGGAGAGGAGCTTCACTCGCTGCTGAACGGTAGGAAAACTTCACTGCGCGTTTATTTATCTGTGTTAAGTGTTTTCTAGACAGAGCTAAGCCTTTTCGTTGTGTTCTAAATTTAAAGATCAGCGTATAATAAAATAGTGATCGTGTGTCGCTGATTTAGGCTGTAATTATTGTTAACGAGATGTTTTCACAAGCTATTAGAATATGTTTCATGAGAATGGCTGAACATGCCATGTTATACAGATTCGAATGAAACCTTATAGAAAGGTAATTGAGCAAATTATAATTATTATAAAAAATAGTCTGTATTATAAACATAGTGTTGTACAGAAACAATATTAGGATACATTTAATCGGTTACTCTGGGTCCAACCATGCTATTAAAAAGGTCAGGGTGGGTTTTGTGGTAGACTATAGAAAGAGTGTTTTCCATTCTTACTTTGAGACTAACTTGGATTATTTTTTTGTGATCTTAAGGTTCAAAAAAAGCATTTGGGTGTTTGAGATTCCGCCACCCCAGACTCATCGAGAGTTTGTTGATTTCCTCTCTATTTTTCTTTCTGTGGCGTCTCAGTTTGAACAAAGACTCTTATGGAGGATTATAAAGTGTACTAGGGCTTATGAATTGCAGAATTTGAGAAGTTGAGAGCCGTTTCTGAGAAGCATCTCAGGTGTTTGAAGACACTTTGCTCACCCTGTTGCCCTGCCAGTCAGCTGCTTGGTGTATTAATAGGCTGTGATTGAACCGTCTGTGCTTTATTCAGTAGCTCAGATCTTAAATTAAAACATAACTGTGTGCAATGTGCAAAACAGGGACATTTGATCGCACTCTGTTTTGCCAAATTATTATATAACTTATAATATGTTCTACTATATATACTTTATATATACTATATATATATATACTATATACTATATTTATATAATATATATATTTATATTATATATATATATATATATATATATATATATATATATATATATATATATATCTATATGGTTTGGTGTACCTTTTAAAATTTCATTTGCTTTTTTTCCTATTTGGCTGTAGATCTCAGATTTTTCCATGACTGTTTAAGGTCTCTTATTTGGCAATGCAGTCCTGGAATAAGTGTTTCACTGTCCAAATACAGCAAGCCGGAACATCCATCCCTATGCGAACAGGGCTTCATTTTGACCATCCAAATACAGCAAAAAATAGAGTGGTATACTGAAACAGTATCATCAAACCTCTAGGTCTATACCGAAAGTGTTTCAGTTCAATCAAATACAATGCAATCCTGGAACCAAATAAAGTGCAGCTTGAAAACTGTGCCAATTTAAGTCCCAACCTCCTCTGCTTTTGATTGCTTGGATCTCAAGTGTCTTACAATGAGACGAGGATGCTTTCTCGTATGAATATATTTCATATTTTATGAATGTATTTCATCATATATTTATTGCACCAAATCATCATCGTTTCATTGCATCACTGAGGTTGCATCTCTTAGGCTTAAATCAATACTAAAAACACATTCTACAGGAGCAGATGAAGCAGTTGATTTACATTTACATTTCCTTTATTGGCAGTCAGCTTGTTGTAATGAGCATGTTTCTTTCTGGTTGTGCCTCTTGATATTGAGTTCCTTGAAATAATAAATTACCTGGAAGCACGGTATGGGACTCAAGGTACATCCCTACATCTTGCACCATTTTCTGGTGCAATATATTTTTGTATATTGCTCTTTTGAAGAAGCACAAAGAAACAGGCAACATTTAGGATCATAGATACAATGGTTGGCTAACAAAATTTGTGCAACACACATCAAGAATATTAACTAATTCAGATGAGCCCCATCAGTGCCACCGGCTTAGAACTGGAATGTCTGGACAGACATGGTCTTCATACCAAAAAACCTGCCCAAGGACAAGCAACTCAGTTATGCATGAAAACACTGGAACTGGGGTGTAGTTAAATGACAGTATAGCGGCTCTTTATTGATGGCAAAAAAAAATCTGTCCCACCAACTACCCTGAACACACAGCTAAAGACAATAAGAATAACCGCTACTGGGATGGAGTTAAGGTGTTACTGTCAGATTCTCTGGAGAGTAAGCTTCTGTAGTTAACAGAGAAAATCTTTGTATGTGTTTTGTTGGGTCTGTTTAGTGCAGGTGCAACAATAGTTTATTTTCGTACCACTGTTTCACTGCAAGCGGGACGGAAACTCACAGACTGAGCAGGAAGTCGGGCCTCACTTCGATTTCTGCTTCCTGTTGCCCCTCAGAACAGAAATAACTTACACTCTTCCAGCCTTGGATTTATTCAGCTGCACACAGCTGGATTCATTGTAGACACGTTTATATTTTTGGATCGTATTAACAAAAGTAACGTTTGGTTTGCATTCATGGATTTGGTAAGGAAGGCTGAGAGAAGCAGGATGTCGAAATATATCTTGTAGAAATTCACTCATTGGCTTTTTATGTGATCGTATGGAGACACAATATTCCTGTGATTTGAATCAATCGGGTGCTGGTAGAAAGATTCACAGGGAATCACTTTCTCTCTTTCGCTGTGTGTGTGTGGCTTGCTCAACTCCACTTGTAGCCGTTGCTGTTGCGTGAAGACGGCGGACATGAGCACTTGTGTTTCATGTGTTGCCTTTTGCATAATTGATAAAACTAGGGTTGAACGATATTGGAAAAAAAATTACATTGCGATATTTCCAAACGATTTATATTGCGATATTGAGAGCCATCAATCCAGGCTAAAGTCAATAATTACATATTAATAACTTCATTACAAGTGACAAAAAGGTCACTTAATATTTTATTGCAAAAAAAATACCTCAAGCTATTGTGCATCAACTCAAAAAGTTTTGTTTGACTAGGCTTTTACAGATTATTTTATTTACAAAGGTCTGGGTTTTTTTTAACTGTGGAATATAGTAGAGTAATTCCTGTCCAGCTGAAGACAGAACCCAACATTGCAACAGGTTTCCCCTTCATCAGAAAAAAATCTCTATTAATTACATTAGATTTGTCCAAAAGAAACCCTTATGTTTTTATACAAAAATTAGCAAAAGATAAAAATGAAATAATGAAGAAATATGTTGTTGGAATCAAGAGCATGAGCAGTTTTAAAAGCAATATTATAAAAAGTCAATTTATATAATGTCAAAAAATTACACTACATATTGAAAAACATTGTTGGGAATAAACCCTGTGTATAAAAACTTTTATTACATATGACTGGGATTGAAAATTTCACAAAACTCACAGGGCTCTCGATGATGGTATAAACATCTTCTTTCACTATTTACAAGTGTTTTGGTACTCAAATCTAACACTTTAGTGTGCCAAAAACTGCGGAAGAATACGAGCAAATAAGGGAAAAAAGCCGCATGTGCGAGAATGCAGAAGAAGAATCACGGACAGAACACGGTAAAACAGTTACCGGTAAATCTAACACTAATAAACCTATTACTAATACAATGGTTATATTATTATATACAGTATAAATATTATATTTACAGTGAAATCTCTGTTAAACTGTTGCTAAGGCGATCACAGGAAATCAATCACTCGTCTGTCACTGCTCTCCCGGTGAAAGGTCTGTTTCTCTCTGTTTGTCGCTGGGGATTAACTTCTGTTGCCCACCCGGAAAAAAACGTGCTCTTTGGACTTGCGTGTTATTCCGTGTAACACAGAAAATTATAATCTATTAATGGTGTTCCCGCTCCCGTTGATTTTTATTCCCGTCCCATCCCGACCACAAGATTAATAACAAAAGTTTATCCCATCCCACAGGAATCACGAGACCCGTGGGAAATCCCGATATCCTCTGAGGTGTCACATTGGCGAAGTCGCGCACCTCTTCATCGCGCATTTTTAGTAGTGAATGGTTCCAGTCCCGCTGCTCACCGCTCACAATCACTGTGGAGGTACGCGGAATGTACATGTCACCCCAGCAACAAGCCATACTACAAACTCGTGTTTTGCTTCATGATGCTACCGTTCTGTTATACACCAACTTTCCACGTTATAAACGTTATTTATTTTACGACACCTTGACTCTAACATTTGTTATAGTACATTATTAGTAATCTATAGATAATGTTTCGCTGTGTTGTTGAAGTGTTTTAAAGTATCAGACCCATTTTGCACTGGGAGATAGGAGCGCAGGAACCTGGAAGCGCTACGCAACGTCGTACAAACAAGCGGAAAATACAGCAGAACAGCTTGTACTTGTTAGTATCTCAAAATTTTCTTTGTATCTCGAAGCATTCGTATTTCGGGGTACCACTGTATTATAAATGAATATGAATATGAATAACAGAAATGAATATGTGAAGATGTAATAATTATCCACGATTCCACAGGTATTAACAATTTAAAAAGTACAACAATTAATTACTCTGAACACTTTTATATTTTAATCTTTAGAGCCACAGTTTTTTGTAATATGAAGGAACACGTTCATATTACAGAAGTCAACCACAGACTACAGCACAATATTTCTTTATTTTGAAAACTTATTTTAATCTGTACATTGACACTTTTATATGTTTGGTGTCCACACTGTGCTTCAGGAACGGATGATGTCACGTGTCATGTGCCATCCTATAGAGCAGGCGTGCTCAAACTACTCATTACGTCGATCGCGGCATGAAATGAAACAATATCAGCCGATCATCCATCCCGTCACAGTTCAGTAAAGTTATCTGCAGATTCACGGATTCGGTTTTCTCTGCTCAATAGCTCGAGACCAGTTCTTAGTAAACAAATAATATCTATTTTTAATCTGTGTTATGTAGCGGACAAACTACAAAACGTTTTTTTATCAAAACAAGTTTCCCTCTGCATTTGCAGAAACACATTAGCGTTGCACGACTCAGTTTCAATAAAAAAAAATGAAATATTTATTAGAGCTTTCACTCCCTCATGAGACACGGGACCACGGTTCTTTATACAGATGGATTTATTGGTTCTTTTACACCCACTTCACCAACTCCACCAACTCCACCAACTCCACCAATTCCACCAACTCCACCGTCAAACTGACAAACAAATAAATACACATATTAAATTGTACAGACATCTTCACAGAAATATAAATAATATAAACAAACATACCTCGCTGGCCGCATATATAATGAGGGAGGGATGTCCATGAAAGAAACAAGAAAATATTCAAACACTTTAACACCTCTTAACTTCACTTGAACTTCTTTCTCCGTGATTTGCACGTTTTTTCCGTCTCTCCTGTGTTCTCATAAAAATTACCCGTGCGCAACACATCACGCAACAAAGGTTCCGCTTTGGTTCTATTATATAACTAAATAAAGAAAAATAACATAAGAACAATACAACCTAGTGTTGCAGCTAAACTCCCACCAAATCACGAATTAGTGATTTCACTTACATGACTTATCTGCAGTCTTTACATCACTTACAAAATACGAAAATATAAGTCAACCATGTTACAATTACTCTGCTTCAAGCAGTAGAACTGTCTTTTGTACAGGTCTGTCCAAATAAACAGGTTTAGCAGTGCGTTTGCCTGTATCATCTAAGGTAGAATTGCTAAGCAACAGTTTTACCTTCCTGACTCTACCATCGGCACTTGGGTACACCTCTGTTACTTTGGCCAGTTTCCATCTATAGCGTGGAGAGTTATCTTCCTGAAGGATAACTATGTCATTGACCTTCGTGTCTCTTTTATCCTTCTGCCATGTCTGTCTTTGTTGAAGATTTAGAAGGTACTCTTTCTTCCACCTTGTCCAAAACTCATTGGCCAAGTATTGCACTTGTCGCCATTTCTTACGCAAGTACAAATCTTGAGTCACAAAGTCTCCAGGAGGTGGCGATATTATATTGGATTTCATCATAAGTATATGATTTGGAGTCAAAGGCTCAAAGCTTGGATCATTTAAGTGGTCTGTTGACAGAGGTCTGCTATTGATAATAGCCATCACTTCATACAAAAAGGTACGTAATGATGAACTGTCAAGTCTTTTGGAAGACTGATCCAAAATTGCAGTTAGAACACTTCGGATAGTTCTTATTTGCCTTTCCCACACACCACCCATATGGCTAGCTGATGGGACATTCATGAGGAATTCACATCCATGTTCTTTCAACTGTTCCTCATTTAACCCTTTCATTGCATTCATAAACTCTTTGTTTGCACCAACAAAATTAGTGCCCTGATCACACCTCAACTGTCTGACCTTTCCTCTGATTGCAATGAACGCACGCAAAGCATTAATGAAAGCATCAGTAGTGAGATCATCTAACATCTCAATATGTACTGCTCTGGAAGACATACATGTAAAGAGAAGTCCGTATTTTTTCAGTTCCTTTCTGGCATCTCTTACATAAAATGGACCAAAACAGTCTATCCCACAGTAGGTGAAAGGTGGGGATATTTCCATCCTATCCTCAGGTAAATCTGACATTTTTGGGTCTTGTGTGTTTCTTCTGTACTTTCTGCAGACGATGCATTTGTAAATATGAGAGTGCACTACCCTGCTACACCCTATGATCCATATTCCGCTGGACCGTAACTCATTCTGAGTGATTCCCCTTCCTTGATGATGCACCTTCTCATGGTAATGTTTGATCAACAAGGACGAAACATGACTTGACTTTGGCAAGATGGCTGGATGCTTGATGTGAGGATGAAGACATGATCTTGTCAAACGTCCACCAACTCTGAGAACACCATGTTCATCTAAGAATGGACTAAGTTTGTAAAGCTGACTGGCTTTGTCCTTTGGTTTTATCTCCTCACACCTTTTTATGCTGTTTATTTCTCTGTTAAACGCTTCCTCTTGGGTCAATCTGAATATAAACATTTCTGCTTCTTTCCGTTCCTCAATGCTGGTAGCTTCATACCCTTTAGGTTTAGCACCTTTGATTTGATTAGCAAATCTTTTGAGACAAGCAATTGCTTTTACAGCTCTTTTCCAGTCGGAAAACTTTGTCAGGCGATCTAACAATGTTCTTTGCTCTTCAGCTTTTACATTTAGCACCTGTACCTTCCGAAGCTCTGGATCACTGTCATCTACTTCTCCCATCTTATCATCTGGAACTGGAAGATTTCTTTCCCACAGAAAGTCTGGTTTATGCTTGATTCCATTTCTTAATTTGCTTAAGAAATCAAGATCTTCCTGGGAAAAAGCTGCTTCTTCGACTCTTTCACTGAAATCTGACTCTAGCACTTTAAGCACGTCATCAGGAGTGACCATCTCCTTGATCTGCGTCCTACACACGTAGTGTACTTCACGTTTGAGCTTCACTGTTGCTTTGGGTTCAGGTATCACTTGCTTTACAACAATGCGATGACTTACACCAATTGCATCACTACTGAGTTCAGAGGCATCACCATAACTCACTATGCTCCAACCTAAATCAGTTTTTTGTGCATAAGGTTGGCTTTCTTCTCCACACACAACTTCTCTGGGTAAAAGAGCCTGAGGGCAATTATACCCGATTAAGAGACCAATTTCACACTCCCTTTCTGGGGAGATATATTCAGCAAGGTGCTCCAAATGAGGCCATGCCTTGGCAGTTTCTGGTGTCGGGATATGTTTATGGTTAGCTGGGATAAACTCACGGGTATACACTACTGGCACTGTGATTCTTTTAGAAGAAGACAGTCCTCTGATTTGTAGACCTTGAATTCTCCCACATGGTACGATGGTTGCCCTTGATGACATTGTAGATAACTTTAGTTTCACCTTTTCTGAGTTTACATCTAACCCATCAGCTACTTCATCTAAAATAAATGAAGAATCACTTTGTGAATCTAGCAAAGCATAAGTGAGAACTTCCTTTGTCGGATCACTTTGTGTTGAAACATAGACCGGAACTATTGCTGAGGTTTGTGTGCTGCTTCCCTCATTTACAACTCTGTTAGATGTAGTCTCTTTGAAAACATCTGCTTCTTGTGGTTGCACTGTGGAAAGTGACCTTTTTTCCTTAACCTCTACAGTTTCTTTAGCTTGGTCACAAGGAAGTTGCCGTCCTTGTTTTGGGCGCTCTTCATGTAAGCATGATGGGTGGCGCTTTGAACAAAAACTGCATGTCATCCGACTCTTGCAGTATTTGGAATAATGACCAGGATTTAAACAGCCAAAACAAAGTTTCTCACTTTGTATGAATTTGACACGCTCAGCGATCGGCTTTCTGATTAAGTTCCGACAGTTGTGTAATAAGTGACCTACTTTTTTACAAAAGCCACATGTATCTATCTTCCTTTCACTAACGTTGGTTGTGAAGCTTTTAGTCCCGATGATTTGACCTTTGGATGATACAAAGTTTTGCGGCTTTATTTTACTCTTATCTGACTGATCGTGATGTAGAGCAGTGTAAGATGTTATAGGATTACAAGCAATGTTTGCCTCCATCGTCAGGAAAGTTACAAAATAGCAGAACTTTGGAAATCGTCTGTGTTCCAGTTGGTACTCTGTGGCCTTTCTGTTCCACGCAGTACTCAACCAATCAGGTAGTTTTGCTGCCATTTTCTGATTCTCGATCGCATCATTAAGTACGTTAAGATTCTCATTCTCAACCATCGCTGACTCACAGCTGCGCAAAAAATCCACAAACTTCCTCAAATCAGAACTTTCTCTATGTGCTACCTTTGGCCAGGCATGCAACTTATCTCGGAACGCCTTTGCTATAACAAATGGTTCACCGTATCTTTCATTCAGCAAATTCCATGCCCTCTCATAAGATGCTTCTGATCCAGTCAGAAAAAAGCCCTCTACAGCTTCTCTCGCTGCTCCTCCCAAATATTTCTGGAGAAAGAACATCTTTTCTGCTGCTGGAATATTTTTCCTCTCAATTAATGTCTGAAAGGATGACTTCCAATGACTGAACTTCAGTGAATCCCCACTGAAGATGGTTGGTTCTGGAATGGGCAACCTATTTGCAGACAACGCCTCAGCTAAGACCTTCACGAGCTCCACTGTGTCTTTCTGAGAGTCACCCTTTAAACTTGTAGCTGTGTCAGAGTACTGATTCACAGACTGTTTTCTAACTCCTTGATCCAGATGAGTTACTTCAGAACACAGAGGTACTGCTTGTGTTAGATGAAACACATCTTCATCATACACCTTAAGCCTTGCTTTAGCTGCATGTAACTTTTTAAGTTCTTCCAAACGCTCAACCTCTCTTTTCAAGTTCTCAACAGAACGCTTTCTCTCAACATTCTCTTCTTGTTGTCTCCTTAAAAGAGCAGCTTCTTGTTTTTCCTTCATGATTTTACGTTCATACTCTTCTCTTTCTCTCTCAAGGCGACGAGTGCAAGCAGCAGTTTCTTGTTCTGCTACTATTAACTTATTCTCAGCCTCAAGTTTATCCAACTCTTCTCTACAACAATCCTGCTCAGCCATAATCTGCAACACAGCCCTTGTGGCTGCATACTCTGCTGCTGCTTCTTGTCTACTGAGTGAGGATGCTACAGAGTGACTCAAAGTCCCTTTAGAGTGGCCAGAGACTGGAAGTGAAACACTAGAACTTGAGGATGCGAACACTGAACTAGCATCAGGCCAAATAATCTCCTCCCTTTCCCCTTGTGTCTGAGACTGTGCATTTTGGAATACAATCTTGGTAACCGAAACAGCCTTATCCAACTTATGACGCATGTCATGAGGTGGACTATCTGTACTTCTGTAGTCATCATACACACTGTTTAGTGCTGACAGTTCCTTTTCTACAGAACTGATGTGTTCCTGCAGAATGTCCTTAGGATCTTGTCTTATCACAGCTTTTTTAGCCAACTTAGCTAGGGCTTTCCATCGCTCGTAGATCGTGTCAAAACGTAACATGAGTCCCTCTAACCTTTCTCTTTGAAGGACTTTTCCCTTTTCTGTTAATGTACGAGCTCTTTCACTTCGACGAGGTTCTTCATGTTGCTCTGTAGCCACGTCTGCTGATTGTGGCTTTGCGGCTTGTTCTAAATTACCTTCAGTCCTTTCATCAGGTTGTAACATTTTGATTTACAAATGGTAGTTATCCCTATTCTAACTTCAATATAACAGAATCTTCTTGCATATTTAAATCAAACATAACCCAGAAACTACAATAACAAACGTAAAAGGAAACTTATGTATATCAGCTTATCAAATGTCTTAAACACTCTTAAACAACAGTGCTATAGTCTATGTTAATGGTTTCACATAATTTCTTATACCTTTCAGTCTTTGTCACACTTCAAAACAAACACTTATTTATCTTTCTTGTGAACATCTTCTTAAACTAGCACAGGAGCAAAAGCGTTTGCAGTAGCTTATCTGCAGTTCCCGTCTTGATGAACTGGCGGGACGGTCTGGTGACGTCACGCTGTAGAGCCGAGTTTGACTTTCACTCCCTCATGAGACACGGGACCACGGTTCTTTATACAGATGGATTTATTGGTTCTTTTACACCCACTTCAACAACTCCACCAACTCCACCAACTCCACCAACTCCACCGTCAAACTGACAAACAAATAAATACACATATTAAATTGTACAGACATCTTCACAGAAATACAAATAATATAAACAAACATACCTCGCTGGCCGCATATATAATGAGGGAGGGATGTCCATGAAAGAAACAAGAAAATATTCAAACACTTTATTCAAACACTTTAACACCTCTTAACTTCACTTGAACTTCTTTCTCCGTGATTTGCACGTTTTTTCCGTCTCTCCTGTGTTCTCATAAAAATTACCCGTGCGCAACACATCACGCAACAAAGGTTCCGCTTTGGTTCTATTATATAACTAAATAAAGAAAAATAACATAAGAACAATACAACCTAGTGTTGCAGCTAAATTTATTTTTTTCTTAATTTGTTCTCTTACAATTTCTTAAAGCATTCTTTGTTCATGGAATATCTTTTCACACCTGCCTAAAATGTATTTTCCTGCTAAACATGTTTGGGAATGAACTGCGGTTTAGTTTCTAAGTAATCCGCATGGCTCTTATTGTGTTATAATGTAGAGAGAAGGATTAGAACTAAATACTCACCACGTGATAAACTCTCTCTCTCTCTCTCTCTCTCTCTCTCTCTTTAGTTGTCTTCAGAAGACTTTAATTCCTGGACACACTCAAGAAATCAACAATGCCAGTTGCGTCTGCCAGCTCTGACTCAGGTATTAACAACTTGTTTCATCGATCAAAAGGCTTTTGTAAGTTAGTGAATGACGTTCAAATAAAGTGGGATTAAATGTTTGCACTTCATTGAAAATAAACATGTCGGCCAAGCTTCAAACATGAGATTCATTGCTCAGGAATCTGAGTCAATATTTCAGTATAGGTGTGACATGCCCTACAGAGAAAAGAGGGAAAAACGTATGGAGAAAACAATGGGGGGTGCTGCTAGACTTTAAAATGCATTGGGGGAGAGAGTCTATTTGTTTAACAACAATAACTGAGTCAGTATTTAAGATGTTCTGAAAGGCTTGGAAATGAAGCTTGTTTTATTTGTGAATGTTAAAATAATGAACAACTTTGATCTGTTCCTTTGCTCTTCTTTATTTTTTGATGCATTATAAAAGTTTTGTATCTCGACTCTGTATTGTCAGATACGCAAAATCAAATGACTCTGACTCAAAGGCATAACCCTGGATAAAAATACAGCAGGCAAGAATGAAATTGAGCAGTTAAAAATTGTAAAGCGGTCGAAACAGAAAAGTTTTCAAATTGCTTTTACATCCCTACTCTGTGGTTCTTGACAAATGTTGATCCTGAATGTTGTCACAGTAAGAACACCTTTTTCTGTTTTAAACCACATCTGTAGTGAATAGAACAATGATTACAATGATTCCTACTTGAACATTCTCATTTTGTAACATTCTTGACCTTTTTTGTGTGGTTTGCTGTAATGTGTGATGTTGTTTTTTGCTACCCTTGAGCAAATCTCACAGTTTGAGTTTGCAGGAATCACTAATTAGACACAAAGCATTGTGATGGATCCGTTTTAGTTTTGGTCATCAATGCTGTAAAATAATTCCAAATAAATGTTTGCGTAGTTTGTAAGAATTCCCAGAGCAGGTCTCCGGATTTTAACTGAATGAGTCTCACTGCTTCAGAAGAACACACTGCAGATGAACACACTCTCTGTGATGAATCTCTTGCTCAGCTCTGAATCCTGGCTGCAAGCCCATGCTTCCAGCTCTGTGATTGCTCTCAATGATTTTTTACACACAGACAGAAGGGAGAAAAAGAGACTTAGATAAATGAGAACTTACTACGATGGAGGGTGCAACCTGGGAGGTGTTATTCACAGGTTAGTGACCTGAATACTCTCCCTCTGGGGCTGTATAAGGCTGTATTTCCTGCCCCAGGACACTTGGTGTGATGGAGTATGTGCTCTCTTCCCTGATTTCTTCTGTA
Source organism: Danionella cerebrum (assembly GCA_007224835.1). NCBI lineage: Eukaryota > Metazoa > Chordata > Actinopteri > Cypriniformes > Danionidae > Danionella > Danionella cerebrum. The sequence continues at coordinate 956 of SRMA01027573.1, read as the reverse complement.
GCAAAAATTAGCTGAACCAGAGCTGATAGTTGCATCGAGTTGATGTTCAAAAGGAAAATGAGCTAAATTTAAATTTGAAGGATGATTAGGAAGCATTTTGTTAATGGTCTGCACTCAAAATATTGATCAATTTCATGTCTTTATAGAGTAGCATCCAAAGTATTTATTTTGACTTTCATAATTTCCTCTAAGACAAGTTATTTATGTAATTTCTAAGAAATCATATGTTTTGAAAATTAACACCTCACTTTTGAGGTACCTGTGTATTAACAGAACCAGACGACTTCATTTTTTTTAACCATAACAAACAATGTTGACTACATTGCAACTTCTTTTGGTAAACTTTTCCTTTTTTGAAAGGAAGTGGCAAAATGTAAATAAAAAAATAAATGTGTTTCTGGTTACATTCAGTATCGTATACTAAAAATCAATTTACACCTCAGATGTCACCGCAGACCGACATCAATCTATAATCCTAACAGAGAGCAAGATATTGAATCGCTCTGTTTAAACAGCAGGGTTTCTTAACCTCTTAAACCCCCCTTGTGCATTACATTTCGCTCATAGCTCACTTAACCTGAGAGTGACCCACACATATTAAATACTGTTGTGCTCAGCGGAAACTCCTCTAAAAACGAATCTAATTCAATTTCATATTCGTGAACCACAGCTCTAACACCATGCAAATAAACAACAACATGTCCGGAGTATAATTCATGACCAAGTTTTTGTTTATGTGCGATATGTATCCACAATATAAACGGAAACACCCAAACCATTACATTAAATGAAAGCTAACCACCAGCTGAATCCAGGGATATAACTCATTTACATTGCATGAAGTATTTCAGAGCAGAGAGCGAAAGTTCCCAGCAGAAACAAAGCAAGCGTGTAAATCTTGTCTTACCTTTGCCGTTTTTTCAACACAAAGTTATTTCCATAGCGATAAAAGTCCG
>SRMA01027572.1:0-21926 GCA_007224835.1 Danionella cerebrum | reverse complement strand
AGTAAAGATCACAAATGATCTCTTAGCTTCAGACCAAGGCTGCGTCTCTCTCTTAGTTTTATTAGACCTTAGTGCTGCATTCGACACTATTGATCATGACCTCCTACTAGATCGCTTACAAAATCTCACAGGCATTCAGGGATCAGCATTAAAATGGTTTAAATCATATCTGTCTGATCGTTACCAGTTTGTAGACTTAAATGGAGAACAATCTACTCTAATGCAAGTAAAATATGGGGTTCCACAAGGCTCTGTCTTAGGACCCCTAATTTTCACATTATACATGCTTCCCATAGGTAATATTATTAGAAAGCATGGAATTAGCTTCCACTGCTACGCCGATGATACCCAGATGTACATCTCCTCAAAACCGGGAGAAGCATCACACTTGGCAAGGTTAACAGATTGTGTTAAAGACTTAAAAGTTTTGATGACTCATAACTTTCTTCTATTAAATCCAGATAAAACGGAGATCTTGCTCATCGGCAACAAGAACAGCACACAGAACACCCAGCATTTAAATTTTAGTTTAGAGGGATGTACGGTAACCGCTAGTTCCACAGTAAGAAACCTGGGAGTTATCTTAGACAGCGACTTATCTTTTAAAAATCACATCAGTCATACCATAAGAACAGCCTTCTTTCAACTCAGAAATATTTCAAAACTTAGAAACATGTTATCGTTATCTGATGCAGATAAGCTCGTCCATGCATTTATGACCTCGAGACTAGATTATTGTAATGCATTACTGGGCGGTTGTTCAGTATCATTAATAAATAAGTTACAGTTAGTGCAAAATGCAGCGGCTAGAGTTCTAACTAGAACAAAGAAATATGACCATATAACCCCAGTTTTATCATCTCTACATTGGCTACCCGTCAAATTTAGCATTGATTACAAAATAATGCTATTGACGTATAAAGCCCTTAATGGATTAGCGCCCAGTTATCTATCAAACCTCCTAACACGGTACAACCCCACACGCACTTTAAGATCACAAAACTCTGGACTTCTAGTAGTTCCTAGAATAGCAGAGCACTAAAGGCGGTAGAGCGTTCTCACATTTAGCCCCTAAACTCTGGAATAGCCTCCCTGACACCAACTCCACTCTTCTACCAATACTCGTCCCGAGGCTCCCGGAGGCCCTGCCCACCAGCTCCTCACCCCAACAACCAGACTCATCAGGAGGAGATCCGACGCCGGGAGGCTCGCCACCAGCCCTCAACCTAACAAACAGATTCACCTGGAGATGTTCCAGCACCCCTGGACCTACACCGAACACAGTCATCATCTGTTTATACTATATTTTCTGTTTATGTTTATATTATTATATCATCTGTTTATACTATATTATCTGTTCATACTACCAGATCATATGTTTTTACCATAGTTTATCACACTGCTGTTGTTACCCAAATGAGGATGGGTTTCCCTTTTGAGTCCGGTTCCTCTCAAGGTTTCTTCCAAAAGGGAGTTTTTCCTTGCCACAATCACCCCAGGCTCGCTCATCAGGGACATGTACACCACTTAGTAATTAATTTCTTTTCACTTTGTTGAGTTTAAACTTGTTGGTTTACTGTACAGCTGCTTTGAGACAATGTCTGTTGTGAAAAGCGCTATATAAATAAAGCGAACTTGAACTTGAACTTGTTCCATTCTGGTATTCGGATGTTCTTCTCTCCTTCTCTCTCTCTATGATGCTTTTCGTCTCCATATGCTCTTAATCTCCTTGATCAAAAATAGGTATCAAACTTAGTATGTCAAATAGGGAATTAAAATTAACATCAATTGGATTCGTGGTGTCGGTGTACTTCTTTTGGAATTTTTCCAACACTAACTGTTAAAAACAAGTTTATACAACGCCATGAAAAACGGCAACGTGTGAGCTAAAAAATTAAGTAGATTTACTCGTTTGAAAAGAATTAATTCAACACAAAAACTCCAAATTAGAATTTACTTGTAAAATTAACTTATCTTTACTTGAAATAATCTGTTGCATGAAATATTCAATGTTTTTTTTGTGATTTCTTCATTTACACAATTATTCAACCCCTTAAAGACTACCACTCTTAAGAACAGGGGTTCATTCAAGTGTTTTCGATCAGGTATTGAAAACACCTGTGGATGTCAACGAGCAACAATCAAGCATAATAAGCACCAATTAGGCAGATTTAAAATGACTGTGATACTCGGCTACTTCTAGACATTTACTGGTGTTTTTACAAACATGGTGAAGTCAAGAGAATGGTCCAGGAAAACAAGAGAACAGGTGATTTCTCTTCACAGGAAGGGCAATGGCTATAAGATGATTGCAAAGATGTTAAACAAACCATAGACATCATAGGAAGTATCATTCGCAAATTCAAGGCAAAGGGCACTGTTGAAACGCTGCCTGGTCGTGGCAGAAAGAAGATGCTGACTTCGACTGCTGTGCGCTACCTGAAGAGCAAAGTGGAGAAAAGTCCCCGTGTGACTGCTGAGGAACTGAAAAAAGATTTGTCAGATGTGGGTACTGAAGTTTCAGCTCAGACAATAAGGCGCACACTGCGTAATGAAGGCCTCCATGCCAGAACTCCCAGGCGCACCCCCTTGCTGTCTCCAAAAAATAAGAAGAGTCGACTGCATTATGCCAAAAGACATGTGGACAAACCACAGAAGTTTTGGGATAGTGTTCTATGGACTGATGAAACAAAATTAGAACTGTTTGGGCCCATGGATCAACGCTATGTTTGGAGGAGGAAGAACAAGGCCTATGAAGAAAAGAACACCTTGCCTACTGTGAAGCATGGCCGGGGGTCAATCATGCTTTGGGGCTGTTTTGCTTCTACAGGTACAGGGAAGCTTCAGCGTGTGCAAGGTACCATGAGTTCTCTTCAGTACCAGGAGATAGTGGATGAAAATGTGATGCAGTCCGTCACAAACCTGAGGCTTGGGAGACGTTGGACCTTTCAACTGGACAATGATCCCAAGCATACCGCCAAGTCCACTAGAGCATGGTTGCAGATTAAAGGCTGGAACATTTTGGAGTGGCCATCGCAGTCACCAGACTTAAATCCGATTGAGAACCTCTGGTGGGACTTAAAGAAAGCAGTTGCAGCGCGCAAGCCTAAGAATGTGACTGAACTGGAGGCTTTTGCCCATGAAGAATGGGCGAAGATACACGTAGATCTCTGCAAGACACTTGTGTCAAGCTATGCTTCACGTTTAAAAGCTGTTATTCAATCTTAGTACAACAACCCTGTCCAGTTATGTCACTTGGGGGTTGAATAAAACTGAATGATGTGAGCACAGAAAAGACATTTGTAGTTATTTCATTATAAAAGTTATGTTATATTTGTCTGATTTACAAGTGCCTCTTTGATTTAATTGTAAACAAGATGACTGAAATGAATCCAAATCAATGTCAAACTGGCCAAAACACTCAATTTCAGTAGGGGTAGAATAATTCTGAACACAACTGTAAATATCAGAATGCACTAACAATGGTTTTTCCATTACTCATTCTCAACTCAACTTTATTTATAGAGCACTTTAAAATCAACCCAGTTGGCCAAAGTGCTGTCCACAAATACAAAAGCATATAAAACACATGAAGATAAAAAAACAATAAAAACATAGTAAAGACATAACACAGTAAAAGTCAACATCTCAGACTGAGTTAAAAGCCAGGGAGAAAAAGTATGTTTTCAAAGAGGATTTAAAAGCTACAAGAGAGTCAGCCTGCCTAATGTGCAGGGGCAGACTGTTCCATAGTCTGGGGGCAGCAACTGCAAAAGCACGATCACCTCTAGATTTCCTCTTTGTTTGTGGGACTCTTAAAAGAGACTGATCTGCCGACCTTAGAGGGTGTGAGGGAATGTATGGCTGAAGCAGGTCGGACAAATACTGTGGGGCGAGGCCATTAAGACATTTAAAAACAAATAAAAGAATTTTAAAATCAACCCCAAAATGCACCGGTAGCCAATGCATAGAAGCTAAAATGGGAGTGATGTGCTCAAATTTTTTGGTACCTGTTAAAAGTCGGGCTGCAGCATTTTGAATTAATTGCAGACGAGACAGCAGTTTCTGGCTGAGCCCAACATAAAGTGCATTACAGTAATCAAGTCTACATGAGATAAAAGCATGGATTAAAATCTCAAAATGATGTCTTGATAAAAATGGCTTGACTTTGGCTAGTTGTCGTAAATGATAAAAACTGGACTTGACAATTGATTTGATCTGCACATCGAATTTCAGATCACTGTCCATTTTTACCCCCAGATTTCGTCCTTGTTCAACAATAAAGTCATCTCAACTAAACACCAATACATATTTAAATGCATGAACCCACATTGATAACCCTTTTCTCTTCCATGATTAGAAAACTTCCCATATCTACACAATCTTAATTCACCACAAACCAACTGTCAATTCAAACCACACATTATCTACAACAATTTCATCAAAGCTATATAACTAAAAAAATCTCTTTTTACAAAAATGACATTAAACCCCTGGTGTACAAATTATGTGCCATTTAGAACCCATTAAAACCGTCTTAATAAATTAGCAACTCACATCAAACACAAGGCAAGACTATACGGAGCATACAAAGTGGATCCAATAGTTACAAACGCAATTCATTCATTCAACAGTATAACATGTTACGATTTTCATTCTGACTGATTTATCCATTCACAACTTCACTTTAACGATAAAGGTAGGCATAGGTAATCATTGTAACTCACCTAATAGAAAGGAGTAAACAGAGTCGTGTTGGCATCACTCGTGGATCGGCGTGAGTCTTTGTGCTTTCGAACGGAGAACCGCGAAGAAGAATCACTTCCGCCTATAAGACCTTCAAAATAAAAGCCCTATGCCTTACATAAACTACGACAACGTAACTATGAACCCAGATAAACTTGCAAATAATAAATTTCACTTTTTTAACAAAATTATAAATTAGTCTTGAACAGCACAAAAGACAATAGCATTTCTTAGCCTCTTAAGCCCGAGAGTCCCCGGTACCGGGGACTTGCCCCCTTGTGCGTTACATTTTCACTCATAGCTCACTAACACTGAGAATAACCTAGACATATTAAATACTGTTGTGTTCAGCGGAAACTCCTCTAAAAACGTATCTAATTCAATTTCATATTCGTGAACCACAGCTCGAACGCCATGCAAATAAACAACAACATATTCCGGAGTATAATTCATGACCACGTTTTGTTTATGTGCAATATGTATCCATATTGAGATCGTTTTGTTTACCTTACCTTGTTTACCTATGAGAGGTGTAAGAGCTCCGGAGCTAGGCCGAAGCCGCGGGAGTTACGGCAAGATGGCGCACTGAGTAGTAACACTATTACGTGCTCTTGTACTTAATCCCGTATTTGTTTGGTTTGACTACTAATAGACTATTCTCACCTCTTAAATTTGTAAAATAAACATACTCTCCAGTCTTTGAAACCATGAGTGATGTAGAAGACCATTCATATTCTATGGACATAACAAAAGAATCAAGCAAAAGAGAACGAGGTACTGAATCTGATCCACCCACACCATGCAAACCTCAAAACGGTAAAAAATCCAAACTACAGACAGAGAGCGTGGTGGATAATGAAGTGTCCAACTTGATAATATTGGACGCAATCAATTCTCTTGGAACCAAGGTCGATGCTCAACACGAGGAAATTAGCTCGCAAATGAAACAACACAGTGCGATGATTACTAGCGTCGCCAAATCCATCCAAATTCACGCACAGGAGTTAAAAGAATGCAAAGACAAAATCAAAACAATGGAAAAACAAATTGAAACACTCACAGAAGTTAACAATGATCTGAAAGTTCGTGTGCTGGAAGAGGAACGGTACAAAAGAAGGTGGTGTCTTCGTATAAAAGGTCTGAAGGAAAACCCCAGTGAACGTATAAGGGAAGATGTGATTCAACTTCTTGGCAGAATAACGCCCGAGTTTGCTGCTTCTATGTCGGAGGCGGTGGATGTTGTGCACAGGGTGGGAAGGAGAGAAGCCAGTCGTCCAAGAGAAGTGATCATTCTCTTCACCCGCAGGATGGTCCGGGATGAAACATGGAAAAGAACCAAGGCATCGTCGATATGCAAGGAAGCTGGTATCCGCTTTGCAGAGGACTTAACGAAGGAAGATAGACTTTTAAGACGTGAGTTATGGCCAAGAATCGAACAAGCAAGGAAGGAAGGCAAAGCGGCTGGATTTAGAGGTCCATTTGGTTACATTGATGGTAAACTAATTACCTGAGAGATATTGACTGTTTTGATTTGAGGTGAGATGGTCAGATATAAGATACGGGATCTTATTTGTTTTCTATCTTTCAAACGCATTTAGTCTGAGAAGAGTCAGACAGCACTTTTATTGTTGTTTATTTTATTTTATAGTATAGTTTATTGTTGTTCACTTGTTCATGTTCACGTTAAAATCTAACATCTCATTTTCATCTTTGAATTGTAGGGGTTTAAAAGACTCTGTTAAGAGGAAGGCAATTTTTTTATTTTGTAAATCTCAAAAATCAAACTGTGTATTTTTACAAGAAACTCACTCGGAACAAACAGATGTTTTTTGGAAAAAACAATGGGGAGATAACATGTTATTTAGTCATGGATCCAATCGATCTGCAGGTGTCGCTGTTTGCATGAATAACTGCCCTGGTAAAATTATTACTCACATGGCTGATGTGGAGGGTCACTGGCTCGCAGTAGTCTTGCACTTTGACGGAATATTTTTTATTTTGATCAATGTGTATGGATATAACGTTCGCTCACAGAATAGGGATCTTTTGGAAACAGTAACAGACGTCATGAATAACCTCAAAACTAGGTATCCTACAGACTATATTTTAATTGGGGGCGATTTCAACATGACACCAGATGAATATATGGACAGATATCCTTCTACTTTTGAGAGGTTTCATATAAATCACATCGTTCAAGACTTCTGTTTATCAAATTCGTTGACTGATATATGGAGGAATTGCAACCCCACAGTTAGGCAATTTTCATGGTTCAAACCAAATGGCACTTCAAAATCCAGAATTGATTACTGGCTAGGATCGAATACTCTGTTAAGTTATGTAACTAAATGTAATATTTCAGGAGCCCCCTTAACTGATCATAGTGTAATTAGCTTAACTTTAGATCAAAAGGAAAATTCATTTAAATCTAAAGGATATTGGAAATTTAATGCAGACTTGCTACAGCACAATGACTTCTGTGTTTATATAAAAAAAATAATAGCTGAATTTAAAGTAAAAAAAATGCAAAGTGGTATTAAGTGGGAATATTTAAAACATAGGTTAAGAGAGTATTCTATCACATTTAGCAAAAATTTGATAAAAAAGAAACGGGAAAAGGAACTTAAATTGATTCAAGAGATCAATAAATATTGCTGTCAACCTAATATGTCTGATGAGGAGAAACAGAAACTTGCCAAGCTTCATTCTACTTTAGACGAATTCTACATAAAAAAGGCAAAAGGTGCGTATGTGAGGTCCAGGGCCAAGTGGTTGGAAGAGGGGGAAAAAAATAGTTCATATTTTATTAATCTGGAAAAAAGACGTCAAGAACGTAATTCGATCAATAGTTTAATTGTAAATCAAGTAGAACATTCAGATCATAAAACAATAGCACAGGAGGTATTTAAGTATTACTCTAAATTATATTCGTCATCATTCTCCTCCAGTAACTCTAATTCCTTTTTTCAGTTGATAAAAGATCACATCCCTGTGATTGATAGTGTATATAAAACAGTTTGTGAAGCAGACATAAATATACAAGAACTTGATGCAGCTGTCAAAGAAAGTAAATCTGGTAAATCACCAGGCCCAGATGGTTTAACCATAGACTTTTATACATTTTTTTGGGAGGATCTAAAATGTATTTTGTTGGAAGCGTTACAGGAGTGTATAAAGAACAATGAACTTTTACCAACTATGAAACAGGGCCTTATAATTTTGTTACCAAAACCAGGCAAAGACAAGAGATCATTAGACAATTTACGCCCCATAACACTTCTAAATACAGATTATAAAATATTTACAAAGTCTCTGGCTTCCAGACTGAAAACAGGAATAACTCAAATCATTAGTGAGACCCAGTCAGGATTTATAAAGGGTAGATCAATCCATAATAATATTAGATTAGTTTTGGATTTAATTGATTATAGTCATTTAGTAGAAGAAGATGGGTTTATTTTATTCTTGGATTTCTATAAGGCCTTTGACATGGTGGAACACTCTTTTATTTTTCAAACTCTCGATCACTTTGGTTTTGGTCCAAAATTTATAAATATTATAAGAATGCTCTATAAGGATATTAATAGCTCTGTAGCTCTTACTCGTGGCATGTGTTCAAGATTCCCGGTTAACAGAGGGATAAGACAAGGGTGTGGTTGCTCACCTCTACTGTTTATCATGGTCGCAGAATTGTTATCTATTTTAATCAAAATAGGAAACATATCAGGTATCAATATAGGAGGGAAGAAATTTATTATTAGTCAATTTGCTGATGATACAACCCTTTTTCTAAGTAATGAACAGCAAATACCCTTAGCGCTTCAGTCAATAACATCTTTTTCTAAAGCTTCAGGTCTATGGCTGAATATGTCGAAATGCGAGCTTTTGGCCATCCATGATCAACCTACTACGACACTACATAACATCCCAATAAAAAAAGAAATTAATTACTTGGGTATCTGGTTAACTAAGAAAAAAGACAATTTAGAAAGCTTAAATGTGGATAAAAGTCTTGAGAAAAGTAGACTGATAATGAACACTTGGCTACAAAGAGACATAACAATCTTTGGAAGAATTTTGTTAATGAAAATTGAAAGTCTTTCTAGATTCATTTATCCATGCTATTCTTTAGCAGTGTCTGCAAAAAAGATAAAGGCAATAAACAAATTAAACTTTGATTTTATTTGGAAAATGAAAAGTCATTACATACGTAAAAGTGATATGGTTAAAGAATATAAAGAGGGAGGCCTTAAAACAATTGACTTTGATATTATGAATGGGGCCATCAAACTTAAATGGTTACAGTCTTTCGTAAACAACGAGTCGTCATTTTGGTTTCAGATTCCTTCAGTTATATTCAAAAAATTTGGTGGTATTAACTTTTTATTACAATGCGATTTTGAACTGTCTAAACTCCCCATAAAACTTTCAGATTTTCATCAACAAGTTCTTTTATATTGGAAAATGATTTTCAAACACAATTTCAGCCCGCAGAACATGTCAATCTGGAACAACAGATGTATTTTGGTGAATAGGAAATCCTTATTTATTGAGGATTGGTGGAATAAAGGTATTTGGTCACTAATACATGTAATGGATAACTCAGGTAATTTTTTAAGTCTTAAGGATATTTGTGATAAATATAAATTAAGTTGTTCCCAGAAAGTATACAATAAAATTTTAAAAAATATACCTTTACAGATGGTTAAATTAGTGAAAGAACATTTAAAATACTCAACATTAAGTCCCAAAATGACTGATCTTATGATAGAAAATGTTAAATTCTCAGATAAGAAATGCTCAAACAAATTTTTAAGGAATTGGTTATCATATAAATATTTTCCTGGTCCAGTTAAGAGATCTTACATATTCAAGCATTTAGATAAGAAGCAAGTATCTAAAGTGAGAACAAATTTTCTTACATTGCCTATTAATCCTAAATGTAAAGAGGTCCATTTTAAAATTATGAATCACATCTATCCAGCTAAAGAATTTTTGAGAATAAGATTTAATGTCGGAGATTCAAATATATGTCAATTATGCAATTTAGAAATAGAAACTGTAGAACACTTGTTTTTTCAATGCAATTTAATTCAAACCTTCTGGAATGACATGTTTTGTTGGATTCATCAAAAGCTACCTATAAATCTGATTCTGACATGGGAAATTATTAAATTCGGCTGGCTGTTCAGTGATAAAAAATTATACCTTGTTGTAAATAACATGATCATTTTGTCTAAATTTTATATCCACAAATGTAAATTTTTGAAAATTCAACCGCATTTAAGGGTGTTTAAGGAGGAATTTGCTAAATATCTGGAAGTTTTGAGTGGAATGAAGTCCAAAAGCAAAGTACTTGTACTCCGCATTAGAGGAATTTGGTTTTGTAATATAGATAATATTACCCCTGCTTTTTGTTTAGTTATTTATTTTTTGTTTTGCCTTCTTGCATTTGTTAAGATCTTATTTATTGTTCTTTTTTTTTTTTTTCTCGCTCATGTGTATGCTCAGTCTTTGTATATGTGTTTTAGATTGAGAATGCCTTTCTGTGTAATGTTCCTAAGCATTTAATAAAAAAAAAAAAAAAAAAAAAAAAAAAAAAAAAAAAAAAAAAAAAAGGCCGAAGCCGCGGCCATATTTGTTTACCAAGCGCTGCGCGCTGACGTCATCGCCCATCTCTGCCATTGCGCGGACGTAACGAAAACGGGGGGAAAAACTACATTTCCCACAATGCCTTTGGCATCCGCATCCATACTTACGTCACGAGCGAAACTACAGAGATCAGCTGACTCGCATTTGAGTGATCTCTCACGCTACAAACCCGTTTTCTCACGCTAAAATACATTTCAAGATGTGAAATGGGCACAGCTCATAGTTTGTCTGCTGTGTTTTTTGAGCCTGACAATAAGATGATGATCGATAAGCATCGTCTTCAGTCTGTGAGGGTTTTATTTCAGCTAAACATTCACTTGGACAGTTTCACAATCTTGGACAGTTTGATCCTTTGGAGTTATTTGGGTTTCCATAAGCTGACAAAAATCAAAAGGATTTATATTAGATCAAAAAGCATACGCTTGTTTCCAGCGCTCGCTCTCTATCTCTCTCTCTCGCGGGCGTCAAAACGAATATGTATCAAAACGATCTCAATGACTGAAACTTTTCTTTAATAAACTAAAAACTCAAATCATCTCTCAACGGTACATCTCACACATGTACATACGAGATAACAAACGTAAGTAACATGTTCTGCAATTAGGGAGTGTTTGATTACAGGGGGGCTCGACTAAAAGTTTGAGAACCACTGTATTATTACTAATGTGGGGGCAATCTTACTAGATATTATTAGTAATGTAGTGACAATGTTACTGGCTATTATTAGTAATGTAGTGACAAAGTTACTGGCTAATATTAGTAATGTAGTGACAATGTTACTGGCTATTATTAGTAATGTAGTGACAATGTTGCACTGGAACAGTGATAGTGATAACGAATGGTGGACTTTAGAGTGATGAGTGGGGGCAAAGAAAAACATTACAGCCTTTTTTTTGTTACTTTTACTGTTTACTGTCTGTTCATGTTACATGTTTGGCTGTTAACTTTTACACAGTTGATATAAAATATTTTACAACAGTGTTTGGTTCAGAATCTTTTTTTTCTGGATTTTCCTCTTTAAAAATTGGGTGCGTCTTATGTGCCGGTGCGTCTTATGAGCCGAAAAATACGTTAAATCTTGTCTTACCGTTGCCGTTTTTTCAACAAAAAGTTATTTCCATAGCGATAAAAGTCCGTTTGTTGTTATTTCCGGTCGATAGCTTCGCGCAAACGCCATTTTTGATTTTTTTCTGTTGCTCCGTGGCGTCATGATGTCACCAAATATGGAATGACTCCCGGTGCGTAAGAGGTGGTCTCTCCACGCTGCGCGTCGTGTGATTCGTTAGCGATCCCGTCAGTCTCAAAATGGTTGATCTCAGTGGCTTCATCAGAATCAGAGCGATATATAGAGCTCCCGGATTGGACAGATGGTCGTGGGGGGGGGGGAGTACGGACACGCAGAAGCTCGACGTCAAAGCGTTTGTGAGTGAAACGTTTCCAAAAGCGCAGCAGGATGGGGTAAATGAGCTTCCACCACCCTTTTACAGCGTTTCTTCATGAGTTTTTTTTGCTGAAATCATGTCCCGAAAGCAAGAAAAGAAGACTATGAACGTAGCTGAAGCTTTGGACAAGATTTTTTCCATATTTCAATTATTGTGCCAACATGGATTAAGCCTGAACTTTGTTCAATCAAAACCTTTACAGAATATTAGTTTCTTGTGGTATGAACACCAAACTTGCTACAGATGTTCTTGACATGTAGTGGTTACAATTGATTGTGTTTATTTGCTTCGTTATAAGTAAAATAAGGAGATATTGGAGGAAACATGTGGTTTTTTTTTAGGCGGAGTTCATTTTCTGGCCATTCCAACATCAATTACTCTTACCCAGTGTTCTTGACTGTCAAATTAACTCATCCACACCACTCCCCAAGAACCTATCTTCATTTTGATACCAAGATTTGCAGTTTAGACCTTGTAAAAGCTGAGAAATGCCTTAAAAGTAAAAGTATAGGATTTTCGGAAAATAGGCCTCAGGGCTTAAGAGGTTAGGCGAGTCAAACATGGACACGTCAAATCTAAACAAACGTTCAACAGTCTGGCGTGACGAGCGTGACGACGCGACCTATAGGATTGAACTCATTTGCATAGGTCGCTGTTTGAGACAAACCTTGAATCCGCTCCGTCGAGACAAGTTAACAAATGACCCGAGAGCTGCCGTCGACCGAGAACTGCACGCTGCTCGCGAACAGAATGTTGGGGAAGACCGTGAAAAATTCTGGTCACCGTCAACCGAAACGCTCTGCGTATTGGACCACATATATAAGACTCACGAAGTCTCAGCTGCTTGGGAGCGGGAAACTGCTCACCGATGTGTTTGAAGTCTAGGTGGATTGTGGTGAGGGGGGAGGAAGGGACCCTGCCTTTTTTTTTTCTCCTTCCTTCCGCACGGCTTCATATTTGACAGCGTTAAATAAAATAAAAACGTATTTAAAATAAAGAGATAAACAGCATTAGAACAACAACAACAACCACCACTATAATAATAATTCACTCATTCATTGTTTTTTAAACACCCTTCCAGCTCTTAGAGCATGGTTGCAGATTAAAGGCTGGAACATTTTGGAGTGGCCATCGCAGTCACCAGACTTAAATCCGATTGAGAACCTCTGGTGGGACTTAAAGAAAGCAGTTGCAGCGCGCAAGCCTAAGAATGTGACTGAACTGGAGGCTTCTGCCCATGAAGAATGGGCGAAGATACATGTAGATCTCTGCAAGACACTTGTGTCAAGCTATGCTTCACGTTTAAAAGCTGTTATAACTGGACAGGGTTGTTGTACTAAGTACTAAGATTGAATGTCACTTGGGGGTTGAATAAAACTAATAATGATGTGAGCACAGAAAAGACATTTGTAGTTATTTCATTATAAAAGTTATGTTATATTTGTCTGATTTACAAGTGCCTCTTTGATTTAATTGTAAACAAGATGACTGAAATAATCAAAATCAATGTCAAACTGGCCAAAACACTCAATTTCAGTGGGGGTAGAATAATTCTGAACACAACTGTAAATATCAGAATGCACTAACAATGGTTTTTCCATTACTCATTCTCAACTCAACTTTATTTATAGAGCACTTTAAAATCAACCCAGTTGGCCAAAGTGCTGTCCACAAATACAAAAGCATATAAAACACATGAAGATAAAAAACAATAAAAACATAGTAAAGACATAACACAGTAAAAGTCAACATCTCAGACTGAGTTAAAAGCCAGGGAGAAAAAGTTTGTTTTCAAAGAGGATTTAAAAGCTACAAGAGAGTCAGCCTGCCTAATGTGCAGGGGCAGACTGTTCCGTAGTCTGGGGGCAGCAACTGCAAAAGCACAATCACCTCTAGATTTCCTCTTTGTTTGTGGGACTCTTAAAAGAGACTGATCTGCCGACCTTAGAGGGTGTGAGGGAATGTATGGCTGAAGCAGGTCGGACAAATACTGTGGGGCGAGGCCATTAAGACATTTAAAAACAAATAAAAGAATTTTAAAATCAATCCCAAAATGCACCGGTAGCCAATGCATAGAAGCTAAAATGGGAGTGATGTGCTCAAATTTTTTGGTACCTGTTAAAAGTCGGGCTGCAGCATTTTGAATTAATTGCAGACGAGACAGCAGTTTCTGGCTGAGCCCAACATAAAGTGCATTACAGTAATCAAGTCTACATGAGATAAAAGCATGGATTAAAAACCTCAAAATGATGTCTTGATAAAAATGGCTTGACTTTGGCTAGTTGTCGTAAATGATAAAAACTGGACTTGACAATTGATTTGATCTGCACATCGAATTTCAGATCACTGTCCATTTTTACCCCCAGATTTCGTCCTTGTTCAACAATAAAGTCATCTCAACTAAACACCAATACATATTTAAATGCATGAACCCACATTGATAACCCTTTTCTCTTCCATGATTAGAAAACTTCCCATATCTACACAATCTTAATTCACCACAAACAAACTGTCAATTCAAACCACACATTATCTACAACAATTTCATCAAAGCTATATAACTAAAAAAATCTCTTTTTACAAAAATGACATTAAACCCCTGGTGTACAAATTATGTGCCATTTAGAACCCATTAAAACCGTCTTAATAAATTAGCAACTCACATCAAACACAAGGCAACACTATACGGAGCATACAAAGTGGATCCAATAGTTACAAACGCAATTCATTCATTCAACAGTATAACATGTTACGATTTTCATTCTGACTGATTTATCCATTCACAACTTCACTTTAACGATAAAGGTAGGCATAGGTAATCATTGTAACTCACCTAATAGAAAGGAGTAAACAGAGTCGTGTTGGCATCACTCGTGGATCGGCGTGAGTCTTTGTTCTAGTGATGTGTCGTTCAAGAACGATTCGTTCTTTTTGAACAAATCTTTAATGTGACTCCGTATGAACGAGTCGTGTTGGAGAGGGATTCGTTCATTGGCGCATGCGCATCATTCTTGTGGTTTTACGAGCGTAACCCATTCATCATCAATGACAGAAGACCGAAAAGACCCGAATGACTCGAAAGATGAACTAATCTTTTCTGTTTCCGGCTCATGGCCGCTCCGTAATGTTAACCAATGCAGCATGAGCCGGAAAGAGAAAAGACCGAAAGGACCCGGAGGACTCGCAAAAAGAACGAATCTTTTCGGGTTCCGGCTCATGGCCACTCCGTAATGTTAACCAATGCATCATGAGCCGGAAAGAGAAAAGACCGAAAGGACCCGGACTCGCTAAAAGAACGAATCTTTTCGGGTTCCGGCTCATAGCCACTCCGTAATGTTAACCAATGCAGCATGAGCCGGAAAGAGAAAAGACCGAAAGGACCCGGGACTCGCTAAAAGAACGAATCTTTTCGGGTTCCGGCTCATGGCCACTCCGTAATGTTAACCAATGCAGCATGAGCCGGAAAGAGAAAAGGCCGAAAGGACCCGGAGGACTCGCAAAAAGAACGAATCTTTTCGGGTTCCGGCTCATGGCCACTCCGTAATGTTAACCAATGCATCATGAGCCGGAAAGAGAAAAGACCGAAAGGACCCGGACTCGCTAAAAGAACGAATCTTTTGGGATCCCGGCACTATAGCGGTCACGTGACAAAAGTGCTAAAGAAGCCAGTCCGGACTGAGTGCACGGACTGCACACGTTAACGTCAGAGTGAAGTAATTTTGTGTCGAGCAAAAGAGATTTAAATCTAAAGACAGATCAGAGTTTGGGTAAACCAGACTAAAAGACCCAGGTAGGCTTTAGTAATATATTTATATTCATTTTAAATTTAGCATTATAGTTTTGTCTTATTTGTAGTGCGATTCGCGTTTGTGTATAAAACGCTAGTAGATGTGGAAGTACACACAACATTTATTGATATTTTAGTAAAATGAACGAAATGACTCGAAAAAAGATCCATTCATTTTACTGAACGAGACTCAAAGAACCGAATCCGTAAAATGATCCGAACTTCCATCACTACTTTCTTCCTTGCTGGTCACCTTAAATCACGGTAACCACCTAAAGCACGCTAGCTCCCTCTAGTGTTTACGTGTTAGTGTTATGGTTGAACTGGGCTGAGCGTTGATCTGCTCGCTCAGATTTATCAGTTATTTAGTGACATATTTGCTACAGCGACTCAACTTTCAAATGGTCGCCAAACACAGGTTATATAAGCTTTAACATGTTCAATTCTTTTTAGATTCTATTCTGCGCTCAAATTTACCTTTTTTTTTTTAGTGAGGAAGATGAACCCAGGAAGGCCTTGGCGTCATGAGTAGCGCTTGATATGCTCCTTCCAGCTGAGGTTCACTCCAATTTTTTTCTCTTAATCACCCTGATCAGCACCCGGTCTCCTGGTTTCAGGTTCAGCAATGGGTCTCAGTCAGGTGTTCCTAGGAAGAGTTTAGCAGAAAAGACCTCTCGTGCGATTAGCAATATGGTCATATAATCAGCATTTTCACTCTTTCATCAGTAAAGGGGTTTCATTTAGGTTTAAATTCATCATTTCAAGAACATGTCTTAGATTACTAAACAATATTTAATGTCTTCACATTCATTTAGTTCAATAAAGTTCATATAAATGTTTTCAAATGGATATTTAGATTTTGGAAACATACTTTTTTCCATTAGATTTCCCTGTGGATTATTTTTGCACAAGTAAGATATTAATTACAAAACTTCTTTTTGCATAACTTGTAAAATCACATTTTATAAAAACTTTACTTATTATACCAACCCCCCTGTTGAGACATTGCTATGCCTATGACTCAATAAAGCTCAATATCTGTAAAGGGTTTTTTTTTTTTGTAATATAATTTAAGTTCAGGTTGCAAGTAAATGTTTTCAGAATCACATTTTTTTTATCTCAAAAAATGCCTCTTCTACTTTTTATGTCCATCTCAAGTCAAGTCAAGAAGCTTTTTATTGTCATTTCAACCATATAAGCTGATGCAGTAGTCCGCTGGAGTCGGATGCAGTCCAATTTATTGTCCAGGGAGCAGACATTGGAGAGAAAAATGGACGGGAGAGCCGGCCGGCTAGGGTTAGCTTCTAGCCTAGCACGGACGCCCGCCCGCTTGCCGCGCTTCCGCTTCTTCGAGCACCGCTTTGACGTCCTATCTCCCGGTCACCGGCGTCAGGCGACGCCGTGGACTGGGGGCCTGGTCTTTGTAGCCGGGGTCGCATCAAAGTCACAAAGACTGTTGCTAAATAGACCATTATAATCATGTGGAAATGATGACCCGAAGAAATTACATAGGTGTAAAGTTTTTTTTTATTTCATGGATCCATAAAGAAGTCAACTAAGTACTTTTTTCCCTCCTTTAACAAACTTTTTTAATTAAAAACACAGTTTTGAGTATCCATCTTCGCCTCGAACTTGTATAATATACAAAGGCTTCTCAGTCGGAAACCCACAACTGCAAATAAGAAACAGAAAAATATTTTTAATATAAAATGAACAAACTACAGACCAACTCACTTTAATCAACTCTCGGTATGCTTAATGAAAAAAAAAACCCTCGCAAAAAACGTCCCCGAAAACTTCCGTCAACCATGACGTCATGCGCGTTCACGCAGAGAGGGGAGTCAGAATCTGCCGCGGAGTCGAAAAATGGCACAACACCGCCATCAGCAGGATGGTTCTCAGTGGTTTTGAAGTTTTGTTCATAAATTAGATTTGGAAAGGAGTGACTGGTAAAGAATAGTTTGAAATCTAGCTCACGGTAAACGCTGAGAAAATCTCTGAAAGGAATGAGAACTAATAAAACTGAACAGACACAGTTATTAATGCATTTGATAAATCATACATTTAGTATCTACAAAAACATGGAGTCATGAAATCACATTTCATCATTTCATCAACAGAAATCATGCGCTACTTCCAAAGTTTAGTTTGATCCATAGTTCTTAAGAACCGGGAAACGAGCAAATATTCCGTCAAAAAGTGCCAAGTCCAAATACAGATCATGTGATGCCAGCGCATCATTTTGAGCAGTTTTATTGTGTTAAAAGGCATCTTAGAGAGAGAATAAAATCATCTGAAATCATGGGCTACACTTCCGAAGTGTAGATCTATCCATAGTTCTCAAGAACCGGAAAAAGAGCAAATATTCCGTCAAAAAGTGCCATGTCAAAATACAGATCATGTGATGCCAGCGCATCATTTTGAGCAGTTTTATTGTGTTAAAAGGCATCTCGAAAAGAGAATAAAATAATCTGAAATCATGCGCTACACTTCCGAAGTGTAGATTGATCCATAGTTCTCAAGAACCGGAAAAAGAGCAAATATTCCGTCAAAAAGTGCCATGTCAAAGTACAGATCATGTGATGCGAGCGCATCATTTTGAGCAGTTTTATTGTGTTAAAAGGCATCTCAGAAAGAGAATAAAATAATCTGAAATCATGCGCTACACTTCCGAAGTGTAGATTGATCCATAGTTCTCAGAACCGGAAAAAGAGCAAATATTCCGTCAAAAAGTGCCATGTCAAAATACAGATCATGTGATGCCAGCGCATCATTTTGAGCGGATTTATTGTGTTAAAAGGCATCTCAGAAAGAGAATAAAATAATCTGAAATCATGCGCTACACTTCGAAGTGTAGATTGATCCATAGTTCTCAAGAACCGGAAAAAGAGCAAATATTCCGTCAAAAAGTGCCATGTCAAAATACGAATCATGTGATGCCAGCGCATCATTTTGAGCAGTTTTATTGTGTTAAAAGGCATCTCAGAAAGAGAATAAAATAATCAGAAATCATGCGCTACACTTCCGAAGTGTAGATTGATCCATAGTTCTCAAGAACCGGAAAAGAGCAAATATTCCGTTAAAAAGTGCCATGTCAAAATACAGATCATGATGCCAGCGCATCATTTTGAGCAGTTTTATTGTGTTAAAAGGCATCTCAGAAAGAGAATAAAATAATCTGAAATCATGCGCTCCACTTCTGAAGTGTAGATTGATCCATAGTTCTCAAGAACCGGAAAAAGAGCAAATATTCCGTTATAAAGTGCCATGTCCAAATACAGATCATGTGATGCCAGCGCATCATTTTGAGCAGTTTTATTGTGTTAAAAGGCATCTCAGAAAGACAATAAAATAATCTGAAATCATGCTCTACACTTCCGAAGTGTAGATTGATCCATAGTTCTCAAGAACCGGAAAAAGAGCAAATATTCCGTCAAAAAGTGCCATGTCAAAATACAGATCATGTGATGCCAGCGCATCATTTTGAGCAGTTTATTGTGTTAAAAGGCATCTCAGAAAGAGAAGAAAATAATCTGAAATCATGCGCTACACTTCCGAAGTGTAGATTGATCCATAGTTCTCAAGAACCGGAAAAAGAGCAATTATTCCGTCAAAAAAGTGCCATGTCAAAATACAGATCATGTGATGCCAGCGCATCATTAAGAGCAGTTTTATTGTGTTAAAAGGCATCTCAGAAAGAGAATAAAATAATCTGAAATCATGCGCTACACTTACGAAGTGTAGATTGATCCATAGTTCTCAAGAACCCGGAAAAAGAGCAAATATTCCGTCAAAAAGTGCCATGTCAAAATACAGATCATGTGATGCCAGCGCATCATTTTGAGCAGTTTTATTGTGTTAAAAGGCATCTCAGAAAGAGAATAAAATAATCTGAAATCATGCGTTACACTTCCGAAGTGTAGATTGATCCATAGTTCTCAAGAACGGGAAAAAGAGCAAATATTCCGTTAAAAAGTGCCATGTCAAAATACAGATCATGTGATGCCAGCGCATCATTTTGAACAGTTTTATTGTGTTAAAAGGCATCTCAGAAAGAGAATAAAATAATCTGAAATCATGCGCTACACTTCCGAAGTGTAGATTGATCCATAGTTCTCAAGGAACGGAAAAAGAGCAAATATTCCGTCAAAAAGTGCCATGTCAAAATACAGATCATGTGATGCCAGCGCATCATTTTGAGCAGTTTTATTGTGTTAAAAGGCATCTCAGAAAGAAAATAAAATAATCTGAAATCATCGCTACACTTCCGAAGTGTAGATTGATCCATAGTTCTCAAGAACCGGAAAAAGAGCAAATATTCCGTCAAAAAGTGCATGTCAAAATACAGATCATGTGATGCCAGCGCATCATTTTGAGCAGTTTTATTGTGTTAAAAGGCATCTCAGAAGAGAATAAAATAATCTGAAATCATGCGCTACACTTCCGAAGTGTAGATTGATCCATAGTTCTCAAGAACGGAAAAAGAGCAAATATTCCGTCAAAAAGTGCCATGTCAAAATACAGATCATGTGATGCCGGCGCATCATTTTGAGCAGTTTTATTGTGGTAAAAGGCATCTCAGAAAGAGAATAAAATAATCTGAAATCATGCGCTACACTTCCGAAGTGTAGATTGATCCATAGTTCTCAGGAACCGGAAAAACGAGCAAATATTCCGTTAAAAAGTGCCATGTCAAAATACAGATCATGTGATGCCAGCGCATCATTTTGAGCAGTTTTATTGTGTTAAAGAGCATCTCAGAAAGAGAATAAAATAATCTGAAATCATGCGCTACACTTCCGAGGTGTAGATTGATCCATAGTTCTCAAGAACCGGAAAAAGAGCAAATATTCCGTCAAAAAGTGCCATGTCAAAATACTGTTCATGTGATGCCAGCGCATCATTTTGAGCAGTTTTATTGTGTTAAAAGGCATCTTAGAGAGAATAAAATCATCTGAAATCATGCGCTACACTTCCGAAGTGTAGATTGATCCATAGTTCTCAAGAACCGGAAAAAGAACAAATATTCCGTTAAAAAGTGCCATGTCAAAATACAGATCATGTGATGCCAGCGCATCATTTTGAGCAGTTTTACTGTGTTAAAAGGGATCTTAGAGAGAGAATAAAATAATCTGAAATCATGCGCTACACTTCCGAAGTGTAGATTGATCCATAGTTCTCAAGAACCGGAAAAAGAGCAAATATTCGTTAAAAAGTGCCATGTCAAAATACAGATCATGTGATGCCAGCGCATCATTTTGAGCAGTTTTATTGTGTTAAAAGGCATCTCAGAAAGAGAATAAAATAATCTGAAATCGTGAGCTACACTTCCGAAGTGTAGATTGATCCATAGTTCTCAAGAACCGGAAAAAGAGAAAATATTCCGTCAAAAGGTGCCATGTCAAAATACAGATCATGTGATGCCAGCGCATCATTTTGAGCAGTTTTATTGTGTTAAAGGCATCTCAGAAAAAGAATAAAATAATCTGAAATCATGCGCTACACTTCCGAAGTGTAGATTGATCCATAGTTCTCAAGAACCGGAAAAAGAGCAAATATTCCGTTAAAAAGTGCCATGTCAAAATACAGATCATGTGATGCCAGCGCATCATTTTGAGCAGTTTTATTGTGTTAAAAGGCATCTCAGAAAGAGAATAAAATAATCTGAAATCATGGCTACACTTCCGAAGTGTAGATTGATCCATAGTTCTCAAGAACCGGAAAAAAGAGCAAATATTCCGTCAAAAAGTGCCATGTCAAAATACAGATCATGTGATGCCAGCGCATCATTTTGAGCAGTGCTATTGTGTTAAAAGGCATCTCAGAAAGAGAATAAAATAATCTGAAATCATGCGCTACACTTCCGAAGTGTAGATTGATCCATAGTTCTCAAGAACCGGAAAAAGAGCAAATATTCCGTCAAGTGCCATGTCAAAATACAGATCATGTGATGCCAGCGCATCATTTTGAGCAGTTTTATTGTGTTAAAAAGGCATCTCAGAAAGAGAATAAAATAATCTGAAATCATGCGCTACACTTCCGAAGTGTAGATTGATCCATAGTTCTCAAGAACCGGAAAAAGAGCAAATATTCCGTCAAAAAAAGCCATGTCAAAATACAGATCATGTGATGCCAGCGCATCATTTTGAGCAGTTTTATTGTGTTAAAAGGCCTCTCAGAAAGAGAATAAAACAATCTGAAATCATGCGCTACACTTCCGAAGTGTAGATTGATCCATAGTTCTCAAGAACCTGAAAAAGAGCAAATATTCCGTTAAAAAGTGCCATGTCAAAATACCG